>JARKHS020031812.1:0-236068 GCA_030143305.2 Amblyomma americanum | reverse complement strand
GCACTCTTTCACAAATGTAATCAGGCAACGAGCGTTTCCTTCTCAGCCACTTAGTGCAGCCGTTACAGCACCCGTAATGAGCAAAATGTGTGATGGTTATGACAAATGTTCTGCTTACTTTACACAGGTCTACAGCTTCTGTAGTGCCCAAAGTACTGCTCTACACGGCTAAAAAACATATCACCTTGCTTGGTTGCTTTTGGCACAGACGGCATATTGGGCACACTTCTACAGCTGCCATAACCAACAGCATTCTCACAAAACTCTCTCTGTAAGAGTAAAATGGCTGTTCGGGAATACAAAATACTTAATACTGACACAAAACTTCAACTGTGCAGTTTATCTTCTTTTTTTTTGAAGGCTTAATCACACACAGCAGCGAATGCAGCTGGGTACCTTTACTGCCACGCATTTGGAAACCAAAGAATGAGACAAAAACGGGTATAAAAAACAGCAAAAACAAACGAGGACCACATACGGTACTTTTATTTTTAGAGCAAAACAACTGATCTAGACCGATGTATTCATTTATAAGCTTATAGAACTTTTCGCCATCCAAAGCATAAACAATGCTCAGTAAAAAGAGCCCGTAAGCAAAGTTCTACACTATGTCTGATAAAAAGAAAATAAACAATCATTAAATCAATTCAGTCACTGAGTCAAACAAAAGACCAATAATGCAGGTTTATTAAATATTGTGCATAGAATCAAAAATGAACGTAGTATTTTTGGCGGCCCCGTAGTTGAAACCATGGGGACGACTGCCAAATGCAAAATAAGGTAGATTCAACGTAAATAAGCAGCGGTTACTAGTTGCTGCAATTCCAATATTAAAACATTGAAGCTAAAGCAAAATCACAAAGAATAAAATCAGTATAGGCGAACAACGTGTGCAACCCTTCCACTATATGTAATACACTGATCGACAATCCATATGGCTAGCTCATAAATAGGTATGTTCAGCACTATAAAGAAAATGACTAGGTATCAGATACCGTTTCTTGTTCGCATCGCCCGATAATCCGCACGAAATAATAGACCTCAAAGGTGCAGGTTCTTCAATATTTCTTGACTTTTCTCTATAAGTAATACACTGATCGACAATTCATATGGCTAGCTCATGAATAGGTACGTTCAGCACTCTAGATAGAAGGACGGGGTATAAGGTACCAGTCACGAATATATGTTTTTCCCTCTCTCTCTTGTGCGATGTTGTTACCTCCAGATGTTGACGTGGAGTGGTAGAGGGCGGGTCTCGTGAGTGACCCGGGGGACGTACTTCGCGACTGGTGAGTTTGAGACAGGCGTGCAGGTCTTCTGACGTTGGCACTTGGAAAGGCTTTCCTCAAAAGGTTATTTATTACAATATTTACAGAACTGATTTACATATGCCGAAAGGTTTCGGCCTCTCCGCTTTAACTAAAAAAGACAAAACTCCAAACTCTCGCGACTCCGGATCACCGTCGGCCACCACACGGCCAACCCGATCGGCCGCCGCTCAAGGAACTCCGCTTCTCCAACTCCGCTACCTCGGGACCACCACCGGCCGCACACGGCCGATCTGTCCGGCTGCCACCGACCAACCTCCCGCGCTCTCCTTAGCGCGCACCCATCTCCTTGTCCTCCCGCCAAAACTACCCCCTCAGCCAATAGGTGACTTTCCCGCCACATTTCGAACGCAGCATATCACAACACAAAAGAAAAGCACATAATATAAAACACACGCCTTGCAACGCAAAAGAAAAGCACAAAATATCGAACACACGGCTCGCTGCAAGGTGCCGTGGCTAACTAGAAAAATGCCACAACAAGGGGATAGAAACCATTTACGACACATGCGTCCTGTTAGCCGCTCTGGCCTAGGGTGCCCGGATGCCCGCTCGCCTCCGGCGCTGGCCCACCCGAGCCGTCCTGTCGTCGTCTCCTGCTTCTGACCGACCGACTTCCAAAAACAGACCATTCCTCCTCGCTTAGACCGAGGCTCCCGAAACTCGCGCGCGACGCCGCCCTGAGAGCCTCTCTCTTTTGCGGGCGCTTTCCCCTGCTCCCCATTCCCACGACGTACGCCAGCTGCGTCGTGACAGTACCGCTTCTTGTTCGCACCGCCCAAACAACCACACGAAAGAGTAGACCTCAAAGGTGCAGGTTCTTCAATATTTCTTGATTTTTCTCTATAAGTAATACACTGATCGACAATCCATATGGCTAGCTCATGAATAGGTATGTTCAGCACCCCAGATAAAAGGACTGGGTATAAGATACCGCTTCATGTTCGCATCGCCCAAACATCCGAACGAAAGAGTAGACCTCAAAGGTGCAGGTTCTTCAATACTTCTTGAGTTTACTCATTGCCGTTAGCGGCAAGATCGTATTTACATAATTTACCTTGCACTCGCACCGTGAGCTATATGTATTCGTTTAGTTGCAGAACGCAGGAGTGACGTTCCGCCTTTCGTCGTCCAACACCGGTGGCTATAGGGCTCATTGTTTGCTCGACTGTGATAAGTCGAGTGAAGGCGTTGCGCTTTCAGGCGGCAACCTCGCCGCCATCCAGTCTGCGATGTCCTGGAACGCCTTTTCTGGCACGCCTTCTATTTCCGCCAGGATGTTGTGGTAGGCACCCGGGTAGACCTGTTTTCCGGGGAAGAGAGCATCCAGCTGTGTTTCTGTACGTTGTGGGTGCAACGGCAGCAACGTGCGAGTTCATGAAGCAGCTTCAGTCGCGTGAAGAGATCGCAATTCGAATTTATCGCGAAAGGAGCAGTCAGGTTAACGCTCATTAGGTCCCGCGATCCTATTGGTTACTCTCTCCGGTTCGTCCTTTTGAAAAAACTGTGACAATGTGAAATGAATGAAAGAAATATGAGCGTCGTCACGAGGTAGTCTTGAAGCGTATTAATTTAAACAAGCCTTGCACAAGCAATGGTTTTGTCATGTGAGAGCATTTTCCATACTGGTATCGCATTCGTCACTTGTAAGCACGCATACCGTAACGTGTGCTACTCATATGTGAATGAAGGTTAGTAATTATTCTGCCTACTTCTTTCCGTTTTGGCGAGGTGCATGCACCCTTCCCCTGGCGGACAAATAGTGAAACTTTAATTTAGTAAGACGGAAACACTTTTCTTATTGGATGTGTCGTTTCTTGTGTTAAGCGGCGCAGTTTACAGTGAGGATTTACGCTTACCACAGGAATACTGAAGAGAAACTGATTTTTATTTTTTTTCGCAAACTCCTAAGTACGCCTGAGGAATCAGCAGGATCCAAATGTGAAACAGCCATGCGGCAGGCTTCACCGCAGTGTCAGCTGTTTTAAAATGGGCACGAAAATGCACCAACGGATGCATGAATACATTCCATGCGTTGCTTATAGAGAAAGTGGGGCCGCCACAATACAGCCAAGATTCACTACTGGATCGTATTGGTTGCTATCCCATTCGTAGGATGTGTTGCCGGCGTTGTGTAAACGGCAAAGGTTTTACCTTATTTTGCTCCATCTTAAAAAGCCAGAGACGTCCAGGCCCATCCAACATCCCAACCCACAGTTGGCTACAATACTGCCTCTTCCCTTTTAATTATTACTGCTTGATCAGTCGACGAGGGAAACATGCACACCAACAAGCCTCGCAAACTGTTTTGCGATGAACACCAGGCACACTTATTGACTGATGCTTTGTGTCCATTCCACTATGTAGTTTTCAGAACAGGTAGTTTTTTAATAGAAGACAAGGCAATTTCGTAGCGAAGCCTGGCCGAGTTAAAGGAACCCAGCTTCAGCCCCCTTGAATTGCAAGCTTGCTCCCTTGGTTACAGTGAAGGTGGTCGAAAGTGTTTTAAGGGAATGCCGTTAGGTGGAGTGAATTTGTAATAAGGGAACAATTGCTGATTAGCATCCACCCAAGCGCAGCTAAACGACTACAAAGGAAAGCTATACAGCTTTAAGACAAGCTCCACAGTTTAAAAAAAAATCCATCCTGGTGTGGGGCGCTCCACACAGGTCCCGCGCACGTGGTGCACGTGGGGGCGCGTAGTACCCTAAGTCGTGAGAATGAGAGTCATAGGTTCAGAAACAACGTCCATTGCATAATTCATTATGAAAGTTGTGATTGTTTTATTTGCCGCAGAGCAACATTGCATGTTTTGTGGAGCAGATATCTGGAGCTCGGCTACACTGCCAATTCCTTCTAGCCAGTGACCACGGAATGCTTTCCAGTCTTGATGTCACAAGTTTGAAGCGAGTAATGGTAAAAAAAGAGTAGCATCTTCAAATCTAATCCTCTCGGTAATAAATGCGCCTTTTGCTTACGTACTGATGACAATTTGGTTAGAAGGAGTCATATAGTCTATTTTTACATACAACAAAAGTTGGAAGTAGTTGTCCTTGTTTCGCTAGAATGAAACGCATTATGCAGCAGAAAGATTGAGCGGGGACAAATCAGTGCGCCCAAGCTTCGGAGTAAAGCCCTGAAGGAGGTCCCTCCATAGCCATCTTGGCTAAGGGAATGCGAAGGCGTGGTATATGCAGGAGATTACACGATGGAAACGAAGGAATTCAGGGAAACGCTATGGAAATGTACATGGGGTGAATGCCTGGCCAATGCACCTTAAAAGTCTTGTCGCTGCTGTGGACGGTCTGGAAAAACTCTTCCGTTGCGGCGGGTGCGCATATCTTGTCTGCTGCGCCAACTTGGACCAGCAGTGGCGCCTGGACCAGGTGAGCTTTCTTGTGAAGATTCTGAACGAAATCAGGAAAAGGCAATGAAATCGGCAGCTGCGGGCAGCAGTTCTTTGGCTTTCAGTGCACGCGCTCGAGTGCTATCCTTTCCGCCCTGTCCTGGTGAAAATGTACGCCATTTGTCAGAACTGTTCACAACACGTGGTTTGAATTTCAGCCTTGCAAAGGGGAGCTTATAGTACACACCCCTAGCTCTAAATCTCTCCTCTGGAGTAATGACCACCGTCTTCCTAACCTTTTAAAAGGACACTCATGAAAAATTTGAGTTGGTCCATGTCAGCATAAAACTGCATTTTAATCACGCAGAAGCTGCTTCTCATAAAAAAGAGCTTTTACAAGCTAGACAAGGTAAAAAACATAGGTACCACCACCCTCGGCCATTTTCTCAAGCCATTTCAGTGCGCCGACAAAGATTTTGGGTGATATTCATAAGGCTAAGTACTAAACCGCCGTTCCCTTCCAAACATTTATCACCATGTCCCTGTCGGCGTAGACGTAGCGAGTTTGAATCGAATAGCAGAAAAAAATGTCTAAACTTAAAAATTTTTAGCAGCGATAAATGCGTTTAATGTTGCCGGCCAAGCATCAACACACACAGAAGGGGCCATAGGATTTCTTTTATGTAGAAAAAAAAAATGGATGGGGCTGCCCTCAGTATTCCTTAATACATTTAGGCTTTTAGAAGTGCCTTCAGGTGACGATGAGTTTTTATGGCGTAAAGGCATCTCTGGCTGACCAGTGCCATGAGCCCAGGTATTTTCGTCAACTCAAAGTGGGGTCAACGACCCATTTCCTACTTCGCGAGTCACCATACATACCGAAGAACGGCAGATAAGGAAGATAAAAAGAAAACCATGTCAGCAAACTATGCAGGCCAGGTAGACTGGCATAAAGAACACACGAAGACAGTACAAAGGTTCACAATTAGGCAGTGGGGCTAATGATAACATTGCTGCGCAAAAGCTCCTGATATAGCCCTAAAAAACTCTTCAACAGGGTTCTTAAAAAAGAAGCAGATAATTGTCAACACACCCCTATAATAGGGATGTGGTGGATAGTTGTCCCATGGCTAAGTTTATGCCCGAACCTAGCTCCTTTAGACTATTCCGCAGGCTTTCTGCTCTATCCTGATCAGGCTACTCTCTCGCTGTACCCACAAATCATCTTATCTTTTGTTACTTATTTCCACTATATTAAATTTCACCATTCATTGCCAGGCGTTTCAGCATCCTCAGATTACTTGCTCAACGCAGCCTTAAGCATCTTGGGATTAAGGAACCTCACAAGCCGGTGTTCTCTGTATAACACGAGATGCAATGACAGCTCTTTGCTGCGGTGAATGTAATTTCATTATTAATTACAGATAATTATTTGCCTTTATTATTCAACCAATATATAAATTAATACGTTAATATATTATTACATTAATTAAATAACCACATATTATAAATTGCCTGAAACGCTAAGGCGCCCGTGTGCTGTGCGATGTCAGTGCACGTTAAAGATCCCCAGGTGGTCGAAATTATTCTGGAGCCCTCCACTACGGCACCTCTTTCTTCCTTTCTTTCACTCCATCCTTTATCCCTCCCCTCACGGCGCGGTTCAGGTGTCCAACGGTATATGAGACAGATACTGCGCAATTTCCTTTTCCCCAAAACCAATTATTATTATTATTATTATTAATTGTCTTTTTCTTTGGTGAAGTGCACATGACGTCAATGTGCTTGCACTCGTGACTTCCCTCTGTTCGGAATACTCAGCGGGGCAAGTTGCCACAGCGCAGTGCATACAGTGACGTCATGTGTGACACCACTGCATGCTGGCCAATCAGCGGTACACGGGGTTACGTCAACGCTGAAAGGTCCGAAAACGTGGCCTTAACCGTAGTAGCTGTGAAACAACAAATCTGTGTGGTTTTAAACCCGAGTCCTACCTCCAGTGCCACAACTCCTGCAGCGGCCCAGCCCACCGGTATGTGGCCTTTGTAGCGCAGCGGGTCGTTCCTCTGCCAGGACACAACGTTGGCATCCCGAGTGAGCAGCGTCAGGTCCAGCGCTGCCACGGGCATGCCGGGCACCAGGCGGCCCAGGATCTTGGTCGTGGTCCTCTAGTGTGCCGAGCATGAGAAGTCTTATTAGGCGAGATTTGTTAGACCTCAGATCGGCGAAATCCGCGTACTTACATGAAAGTATGCAAGAAAGGGCTATGTATGGCCAGTTGGGAATACTTCCGCCGTGCAAGCCCTTGCAAAAAATTTTCTAGACAGTCTATACACTGTCCGTAGACTTCTGTATATAAAATCTATAGTCTCTCTAGAGACAAACCCCAAAAGAACAGTCTATAGGCGATACAGATCATTAGACAGTCTATAGACAACCTATAGATTTATGGCCATACACTTTTAGTAGACTTTTGTATACAGACAGTTTATAGACTGTGAACAGACAAAAAAAAACATCTATAGGAAGACAATAGAGTCTTTAAGAAGTGTATAGCCTGTCTACATACCATTTTTGTAAGGGAGACTATGGGTTGCAGTTGCCGGGGCACCCTCACATTAGTAGAGAGAGGGCAGGGCAGAAGGGAAGGGGTGGTAGGGAGTACTCAGATTTCGCGCATCTGTCCAGTCGTCGTCTGGCCAGATGCAAGGTTGTCTTGTGGAAACCATGCGAAGACTTTTCCTCTTGTTGAAACGTTGGTTAGCGGACTGAGACTTCCAGCCTCTGAATTCATTTTGTGCCTTCTAACGCTCTATAAAAGGTTATTAATTCTCCCTCAGCGAAATTAGACGCATTACCTTTACTTGGGCGTACGCAGGGACACTGCGGCTAACGAATGCGCATGCGGAAAACGCTACGTACGTAACCGTACCCTGAGGGCGTACGCGCTCTAAGCTGATACTAGCGACAGCACGAAGAGGACGGGTTGCGTTGAGAACGTGGCGGTGCGCTTTTCAAGTTTTCGATCAAATACAGCATCGACGCTGCATTCTACGACACGATAGGTTGCCTTTAGCTTCGGCAATCACTTTTAATCCGCGTACTGTACTGTCACCCATACACCAAGGGCTTGGCCCTCCAAGGGCCGTAAGCCACATTGCTCGAACACTGCGGGCCTGTCGTCTAACCATGCAGCCCGTATCGGCTATGCCATAGATAAATGCCACCGTTGCATTAACATTGACAAGAATACTTGTCAAAATGCTCCCACAGGCCTAAGCTCTGAAGTTCAACGAGTACAAACGGTGGTACTTAAATATCTCGTTGCATTTCCGCGCAGACAATTTTGCTATCTCGCTTACTGGTAATAATAATAATAATAATAATAATAATAATAATAATAATAATAATAATAATAATAATAATAATAATAATAATAATAATAATAATAATAATAATAATAATAATAATAATAATAATAATAATAATAATAATAATAATAATAATAATAATCGTTTTTTGGGGGAAAGGAAATGGCGCAGTATCTGTCTCATATATTGTTGGACACCTGAACTGGCCCGTAAGGGAAGGGACAAGGGAGGGAGTGAAAGAAGAAAGGAAGAAAGAGGTGCTGTAGTGGAGGGCTCCGGAATAATTTCGACCACCTGGGGATCTTTAACCTGCACTGACGTCGCACATCACACGGGCGCCTTAGCGTTTTGCCTCCATAAAAACGCCGCCGCCCCGGTCGGGTTCGAACCAGGGAACTCCGGATCAGTAGCCGAGCGCTCTAACCACTGAGCCATCGCGGCGAGTTCGCTTCCTGGTGCAAGCACAGCTCACAATTTAGAAATGCTCTGCGTGCTCCAGTGAGGCTTAACAAGTGCAGCTATATGTAAACACCCATGTCTGCAAGAACCAGCTAACAACTCCCAAGTTGCTAGCAAACGTTTCAATATCATGCACTGTAAACAAAATTTAAAGACTATGTGGGAGTAAAAAGGTTGTAAGCAGTCCCCTAGTGGACTCATTTTTATTTACGGGCAGGGTATGCTACCCAAGTCCCGGGGTAGATTTAGATCATCATCATCATCATCATCATCATCGTCATCATCATCATCATCATCATCATCATCATCATCACAACCACCACCACCACCATCATCACCATCATCATCATCGTCATCATCATCATCAGCAGCAGCAGCCTGACTACATTCACTGCAGGGCAAAGGCCTCTTCTATGTCTCTTGCCAGTTGCGCCCACCCTATGCCTCTTTCACTTTTTATACAGGATGTTTTCTCTTGGCAACGGTGGCACATTTCTGCGGCAAGGAATATTAACCTGATACACTTAGCATTGGAAGGCAGCTTTTAAACGTGAGAGCGGAGCTTTTGAGGTTAGTAAATAGAGGAGACTGAAACCTCGGTGAAAGTCTTCGTTCGTTACTGCTAGAACATCGCATGTATTAAAGTGACAATTTTAAGGACTTTTTTCTATAAACAGTCTATTGACTATGAACAAACCAATGGAAATATCTATGGGAAAGCAATTTAGTCTATAAGAAGTCGATAGAAAGCACGTAGACCATTCTTATGAAGGTATTACGTCCGCCAAGGAGACGTAATGCTTCTAGCTTCACCTTGTACCAGGGGGCCAATTCCTTGCTCGGGGCAATCAGCGGCGACACGATGATGATTCCGGCGAAGTCGTGGACACGCTTCTGAGCTGCCATGAGAGCCAGTGTCCCGCCCTGGGAAAAAGGGCACTTTATCTAACTTTCTTTTTTTTCAGCCCCTCAGTAGCTTTTGTCTTTATGTAGGAGGCCTTTTTGTCAAGCCACTCACGTCAGCAACTGAAGATCATGGATTTATTTTACCTTAGTCACGGCGCTCAGCGCGGAAACAATTTAGCGCAGGGATATTCGGGTTCGAGGGAAAACGAATCCCCTTTTCACGGAGAAAATTCGCCGGTATACATTTCCACTACAGTGTCCCTTAAAGGGGCTCTGAAACGCTTTCTGATGAGAGCATATTAACTCACTTAATCACTGCACTGCGTTGCCATGAAAACCAGAGCCAAATAATACTCTTCTACACGCAGCAGACGGCCCACAATCGCGCGTCAAAGTTGGCGAGCCCTTCCCAGCGACTTTTCATGCTCGCAACCTCCTCCGTCCCCCGCATCTGCGTAGACAAGGTGAGAGGTGGCCATTGGTTACATTCTTATAAGCCACTTATCTCCGGCGGGTCGGGAAGCTCCGCTCCCAGAGGGGGGTCGGCGAAGGAGCGCCTACCTTCCAGAGTGCAAAAAGTGACGAGAGGAGAGGGAAAGGCGCGAATACGCTGAAATTCAAATTCTAACTATATATACAGATAACTCAGCTTCTACAAAGCGCATTTAAAAAAATCCTTGCTGGACACTATTCGTGAAGCGGCGTGCTTCAATATCCCAGGCATGCCGCAACTTTATTAGAGCCCCCTTCACAGCCCCTTTGAAACTGAAGCCTGTTGGGCTAGTAGTTACTATAAGGTCAACGGAACTTGTAGACGGGCCAGATGGTTCATAGCTTCAAGAAGCAGTAAACCGCATTCACAATACATATACAAGGGGGAGGAAGAACATCGAACCAGCGCTTGTACAGTGTCCTTCTTCTGTATGTCTGTCTTGCTAATGCGTGGTACTACTTCCTGGAAAATTAGTTAGGATGCCTTGAGGGAACCAAACAGACCACAAGAGAAAAGAAACCGAGAAGCACATGAGCACGCATGTGCGTGTTTCGTTATTTTCTGCTGTGTGTGCGCTGTTGAACAAGTCGGTCAAAAGTTCACCATAGCTTCGACCACAGTGAAAGCCTTAACTGGAGCATATGGAGCATTCACTCGTTACGTGGTAGGTGCTTGGTTTGAATCGCAGTACCGCCCGGCACATAATGGCTTTTGCAGTTTGTCTGTCCGAAAAACTTTATCAGTGAGCAATAAAAGAACACGCCTTGCCGGGAGGAGTTTGTGTTATCCTGGTTACAAACGCTTGAAAGAAATAGTGTCAGGTGCTTCAGTACTCTGCGGCGTTGTGACCGGTATAGGAGCATAGTAGTTTATCCGTAGCAGTGACATTCATAAGGATGTTGGCCAACTAGAAGAAGACTGCAGACTGACCAGTACTTCAAGGCTCTCGCCAGCCCACAGACTGACTTATTCAGCCCGGTGCGCCAGTCGACCATCTGTACATGTTTTTCGGCGCTGATGTGTCCACTGCTAACTATATATTCTTTTCCACGCGATGAACTGTGATACCCCAACGTAGAGATGTGTTCAGATGACCTCCGATAACAGTTGGCCTTTCTTGGTGCACTTAATATTGCGTCGGGAAGCAAAACTCTGCGCAACGCCAGTGTGCTCAAATGTGCTAACAGCAGCGCGTTCGTTCCACGAGTAAAGTGGTATGCGCTGACCATGGAGTGACCGATGAGGTAGACGGCCTTGCGTGAGAACTTCCGCCTCGTCTTGTCCACGTGAAACAGGATGTCGTCCAGGTAGTCGTCGAATGTCTTCACGTTCGCCCGGCCCCCCTCGCTCATCCCGTGGCCTACTGAAAGCGGAAAAGAAAAAAAATTAAGAAGTTATTGAAAGAATTTGGTTACAGCTTAGTTGGAGATTCGTAAAAGATTCGAAGACAGCTGTTAATGGTCGCAAATCTGACGAGAAGGAGGCTGCTGCTTAGCGCTGAGGATTTCTGCAGTCTGACTGCGGCAGGGTCTTCCTAGCACGAACCTCGTCCGAGATGGCAGTTCAAGGTCCGGCCCAGTAGGTGAAGAAGCCGTGGTGAGTGTGCGTGTGTGTGCGTGTGTGTGCGCGTGTGTGCGTGTACGTGTGTGTGCGTGTGTGTGTGCGTGCGTGTGTGTGTGTGTGCGTGTGTGTGCGCGCGCGCATGTGTGTGTGTGTGTGTGTGTGAGTGTGTGTGTCCATTAACTAAAATCCATTAGCCTCAGCATGGCTAATGGATTTGGGCCCCGCGGTAGCATGGCCGCGGTAGCAATGCCCTTCGAAGATTTGTCAGAGACACAACAACTTATATGACCCCCGTGATAGTCCATATGGGTATGTGACCTTTGTGGAAGATTGTATCAATACTTTACCACGCACATATGAGGCAGCCAACAAAGTATACTTCCTTATCAATGTTTTCGGAACAAGAAAGCCTTCAAGCAGCAGCATTTCCTTCCAGGCTTCTGGAGAGGTCGCACATTAAACAGAGAATTGTGGAGCGCAGGAAAGGGCAGAACATGGCTTGTATATATAGTTTGCGTTCGCGTGACCAAATGCCAAGAAATAAGGCCTTTTCCAGCGTTCCTTCTTCCTGACACTTTTGTTGCACGGCGTCAGATTAACACCTCTAGTTACAGTTAAAGAGATCGTTCCCCTTCTCTTCAATATAAACGACGCATATAGCCTTGTAAATTTCATGAAATTTTAACACTTTTAATGAGGTCGAGAAGGATGCTTACATATCTTTCAGAGTATATATAGAGAACACAGCATAGGAAGACCGCACGAAATAGTGCTAAATATTTCGGAGCGTTACCCTTCAAGTCACTGTCGTTTCGGTTCAGAGAAATTTTGCGTGAAATTGGGTGACGAGTATAAACACTCACCGAGATCTTGGATGAAGACGTAGCAGCCCAGTCCGACCAGCATCGTAGCCAGCGTGTCGTAGTACGGGACGCCACTGTGCTCCATATACCCGTGGATCATGAAAACCAGCCCCCTGCAGCGGCTAAGATAAAAAAAAAATGGCAGTGGCTTAACATGGCTAACCCTGGAATTCAGCGAAAAGCAAGCACGCTTGCTAAGCGTCTGAGGATCGTCCATGGCAGCTCCGCTGTATGCTCGCTACAGCCGTTCTATATGTACCCACACGACCACGTGGCTATGACGTGGTATAACATGGTCGTAGGACATCACCATCGGATGTCATCACGTGGCGTCACATCACCCTATCGGAAGTTCTTAAGGTAAAAGGTAAACCCGAAGGTCACCCAATGACAAAGGTAAGAAGTCAGAGGCCAACTAAAGGTCAAAGATCAAAGTTGAACTAAAGGTCATGGGTAGAGGTCAGCGGTCAAGGGTTCGACACCATAGTGCCACATATGGTCATACACGGCTAACGTGGTTGGGCTGAAGGTCGTTCAAGGTCGTTCTCCTGCCTACGCGACGACTGCTTCACCTAGCGTAGTGAAGCTTTTCGCTTCAATAACACTTTGAACTAGGACGGGCCCTTCATCCTCACAGCGCCAAACATGGGAACTCGCGCGATATCGAAGAGGAGTTCAGAAAGAAATGTTCACTTATGATATTGTAACCTTTCCGCTAGTGTACAGAGGAAGGCACTAACCAATCCTTTAACGTACAACTGAGTGGTAGTGTTACACATATGTCAAGCCTGCTACAACACGTGGCAAAACAGAGGGAGCCAAACCCATGACCTCCGCTTGTATAGCGCGCGCCTGCAGGGTATCTGCAAGGCGTCTGCAAGGCACACACGCTCGCTCACCTATCTATATAAAGCGAGTGTTTGGCTTGACGGCACTATAATACGGCACTATAGTGAAGGGAGGGGCCCGATCATTCACCGAGGTGCACCGCGCCTGATTTCCCTATCAACCCTACCCTTTGCTTCCCGCTCTTCTTCGTATTACGACGCCACCAACTATGCCGCGTAACCAGAAACACGGCCTTAACTGCTGTTGGCGTTAAAAGTGCAATGTCTACAGATTGCTGAAAACTAGAGCTAGCGAGCTCAGAGTGAGCAAGGTTGAAAACAGTCTGCAATACCACGTTGTTGAAGGATAATTGCTGCACTTCGCAATGAAAGCCTTTAACTCCGAAAAATTCACCATAACTTTTGCGGCGTCACTCCAAACTTGCTGACATCTCGACCATGAGTGAGCGATGGTACAGATTTTGTGAAAAGCATGCAGCCCAAGGGTTCTGCTCCTGAGCGCTGCAGCACGGCTCCTTTTGCATACCCAGAGACCTTAACCCCACGAAGGCGGGAGGAACTTAAATCCTCAACCCTGCCAACCTTAGGACTGCCAGATGTGCTAAATGGTCCCGCTACATGGCTTGGAACCATAGGCCTAGGCTGTATAGTTTTGACAAAGGCTGTACACGGGAAAACCTGAAATCCTGTACAAATCGCGGTCTGAATATGACAAGTAGTCGATAAGCCGAGTAACTGGGCCTCACTCGAATGCCTCTCGGGTATAGATGTGGACTCAGGAAAAAGCGCGCGTGTCCAACCTCAGACTGGTCAGAGGCATCCAGGACTTGCAGCAGATCTTCTGGCCGTGATGATTTACGAATTCGTCGGTCTCGACCTTGAAGGATCCGGGCAGGGCGACGTTCACCGACACAGCCGGCCAAGCCATCCTCCCAATCGTATTCTTCTTCTTCTTCGTCCCTCTTTCGGGCAGCCATGGGCAATTAACTGTCGAGCGGTCACAGAGGTGTACAGCGCCTGATGTGATGCGAAGTCAAGATAACCGCTGGTCCTTAAGGGTAACAGAGTGAATGCCAACAGAAGGATGGAGGTTAAATTTCTGAGGCCCGTACACTGTGCGATGTCCGTGCACGTTAAAGAACCCCAGGTGGTCTAAATTTCCGGAGATCTCAACTACGGCGTCTCTCATAGCCTGAGTCGCTTTGGGAAGTTAAACCCCCATTAACCAAACCAAACCATCTAACAGAAGGCAAGCGCAGCAGGGGGCGGCAGAAAGTTAGGTGGGCGGATGAGATCAAGAAGTTTGCGGGGATACGGTGGACGTAGATGGCAAAGGACAGGGTTAATTGGAGAGACATGGGAGAGGTCTTTGCCCTCCAGTGGCTGTAGTCAGTCTTATGATGATGATGATCATGAATCATAGTTCTGCGCTCTCAATGCCACAGGCCCCCAGCCTCTTGCTTCGACTCGTAGTTTTCCAAACGGCGGCGTTGTCTCATGAGCGCCTCAAGATTTGTCTTCAAAGGCAACACGTACGAGCACAGGAAAGGTCGTAATTTCATCATCATCATCATCATCATGATCAGCCTGACTGCTCCCACTGTTGGGCAAAGGCCTCTCCCATGTCTTGAACCCTGTCCTTTGCCAGCTGAGGCCCCGTACCCCCGCTAACTTCTTAGTCTCATCTGCGCACCTAACTTTGTGCTGCCCCTTGTTACGTTTGCCTTCTCGCCTGACGTTGTAATTTGGTGTAAATAATTGCGTGCTGTTAATTTCTAGAGTAAATGGCAAAATAAAAAAAAAGCCGACAGAAGCAACGCGGTTCTAACTACAGACTGGCGCTTTCAAACGCTGTTTTATTTTACTGCTTCAAAGCCGAGTCCCATGCATGGTTACGACAGCGTGTATTTCTTTTACTAAGTTGGTAGTAGAGTCCTGTTTCGGTAAAAATACGGTGTCTGTCTGTCTGTGCGAAGCAACCGGGCGCGGAAGAGGAGACACCCTCTTTTGAGTGCACATCCGGGCAGCTGCCGGTAAATTGCATCTATCACCAAGGAAGTCTAGGAGCCTCACCCTGCCGCGCCACCCACCTGCTGCCTCCAGAAGGTCTCCACCCACATTTACACCCTCGAGAAGCCTATACGCGCAAGAAGTGTACGGCAAAATCAAAGGCGTATTCGAAACACGATCAGTTCAAAACCGGAATGTACAACCGAAGCTGCGAACAAAGTTTTGTCGCTTGCAATCGTATTATCGCCTGCGCATTTTCATTTTACATGAAATACTTGCATTTTGCCATAAGATGCGCTGCTTGTTTCACACGCGTCTTCACTATCATCATGTTCAAAGGAACGGCCTATATCCTATCCTCATCGTAATCACCGCTTAAATGGATATGCACATTCATTTCCGGAAATCTGGTGCGTTAACAGGGACCCGGGCCTAAGAGTGGTCGCTACCATTACGCCCTGGACAGATCTTTCCTTATAATTTTTATGGTTTGAGTTGAGAGCTATTCGTTACATCATCAACATCAGCATCATTGTACTGCGCCCAAAGAGCCTCTATATCACTAATCTTTTGACGATTTCGCAGCTGTTTCTACTAATACCATGCACTGACGCTACCGCAGCACGGCATCGCGAGAAAGGCATTGGGGCCTTTCTATTTTTCTTTCTGAGGGAAATAAAGAGTGGTTTTAATTTAATTGCACTGAATTCAAAATAGAAAGAAGACGAAGAAGTTATCGACGAAGTGCAGCCCCTTCGATTGCTCGCTACCAGAATCGACGCTCAAGAAATTCGTCTCGTCCACTGTTACACGTAAAGGTGAGTGTGCGCTGTTCAGTATTTTGCGCAGTAGGAAACTTCATCTGTGCGTGCCCTTGCATTTTACTTAGCTGTGGCCAACAGAACAGTGGGTTATGTACTGCTCTCCCAGATCATCATCCGTGCGCTAAGATCAGTCCACCTAGTTCTGAAATAATTGACAAGGGGATACTAAAAGCGGAGACAGTTGTGTCCACTGAAGGCGTCAAATGTATCATTTAGAGGTGAGCGAATGTATGAAAATTTCGAATAGCGAAAGGAATACCCTCCTATTGGTTATTTCGAATACTTCAGAGCTTTTCGAATACTTTACATATTTTTCTTTAACAACGAAGTTTCCGTGGAAGCTGTGTAGCTTTCCTTTGTATCCGTATGGCAGCGCTTGGGTGGATGCCACCGAGTAATTGTTCTGTTATAACAAATCTGCTGAACCTTGGGGATTTCCTTAAACAGTGGACTAACCCTGCTCTCACATCGAGTTATTGATCAATTCGCGCTCGCCCTACGATATGCTAGCCGTCCTGGTTAGATCTGCTGGAAGAGCGGCTGCCTCGGTGAGGCGGTGGTTCCAGGTTCGAATCTCGAAGCAGGACAAATTCTTTTATAACTACGGATCAGGAAGGTGTGATTACACAAATATACAGTTATAGTTGCCGAAGCTACATAGTTTTTATTTGTAGCCGTGTGGCTGCTGTGGGGTGGAAGCTAATCAGTAATTAAACCCTTATTACTTTTCGAATAATTGCCACGAGGTTAGAATAAGGCCTGTCATATTTTCATTCAATAACTGTTCCGAAAACTCGGTCCGCACTGATGACGCATACAATCCTGCCGCGATCACTGAACGCGAGATGAAGGGTTCAGTGCCGCGACGAGGCCCATTTGTGTGCAGCGTTCATAAGGCTGTTACATGGCCTCAAAGACTGCACTACGCGGCAAGGCTAAGACATGTACAACAAACCTTGCCGTCAAACCGATCTCGGAGGCCATGGCTCCCACGTAGCTGCCACCCTGGTTCTAGTTTTTTCTTTTTCGTTGGCAACAAAAAAAAAGTTAATTAGTTAATTTTCGTTTACGTATAATTTGAAGGTCATGGAGTTCATTCCGCTGATTTCGGGTGCGACCCTATAGTGGAGATTAGTTTTGCATCTTTTAACAGCCCTAGCGTTAACTACGTAAGTTATAGCATCGCCGTTATAGCACCGCTGCCGCTGGCGCTTCAACGTTTCACGCAATTGCTCGTTTTGTACGAATATTAGTAGCCAATATATATAGCACAAATATTCGATTCGTTGTAGATTTGGTTCTATCACTGTTCGATTCGTATTCGATTCCGTTTTTAACTACACTATTCGTATGCGATTCGGTGTAGAAAAATTACTATTCGCACACCACTTATATTACTCGGGAACGTTTTTTTTTATTAGACTGCGGGGGGTAATGGTGCAACACGTAGCCAGAGAAACATTTCGCTGCTTTTCACATTCGACAACAACTGCTCAATCATGCCCATTGCCGTACAATCGCATGTGTAGGATTTGCGTTATCCGGTGTCAGTTTGCTAGTTAAAATTACCGGCGCGTGCTTATGTATACTCAACTGTAAGCACGATTACTTACGTACATGCAACGAGATTGACACAAAAGCGGACGATAGCTATAGGATCGGGGTCTTACAAATGCTCGATATGCCTATGGCCTTTTGTTATACTACTTGCACTGGCATCTACTTTAAGCATATATGTATTGACTTCGATTTGAAAAGCGTGTTTCAATCTTCTAGTCATGCTCTGAGATGCGCAGCGACTGAAATGTTATCAAACCATTTATTTGTACTGACATTTACTTTCAGCTTGCCTTATTTGTTTTGACGTTGAAAAGCGCGTTTCAGTCTTCAATTCATGCTCTGAAGGTGCGCAACCGAAAAAAAGTTGTCAGAACATATATGTCTTATTGGTAACCGTAACACAAGGTTTCGTCTGTCGGACGGAACGAAATACGAAGAGACCTTACAGGGGCGCTCCGGCACAGCTGACATTCGTGTGATCTTTTGGTTCTCAGTATTGAACATTGTGCTGCCGATGCGTTTTGCCTGTTTGCCGTTGTCATACATTCCTGCAATTATGTTATGCATAACTACTTTAGCCACGTTGTTCCCCAGGTCACTGTCTCTCATTAACTCCTCACTTGGATCCGCTGGTTGCAACAGCTGGCAAACATTAGAACCTCCAAAAAAGTCAAAATGTGATTTAGGAAACAGGTGACATACATACGTGGTGTGCGATGTCAGTGCGCGTTAAAGATCCCCATGTGGTCGAAATTATTCCGGAGCCCTCCACTACGGCACGGCTTTCTTCCGGTGGCTGAGTGGTTATGGCGCTCGGCTGCTGGCCCGAAAGACGCAGGTTCGATCCCGGCCGCGGCGGTTGAATTTCGATGGAGGCGAAATTATAGAGGCCCGTGTACTGTGCGATGTCAGTGCACGTTAAAGAACCCCAGGTGGTCGAAATTTCCGGAGCCCTTCACTACGGCGTCCCTCATAGCGTGAGTCGCTTTGGGACGTTAAACTCCCATAAACCAAACCTCCTTCTTCCTTTCTTCTCTCAGTCCCTTCTTTATCCCTTCCCTTACGGCGCGGTTCAGGTGTCCATCGAGATATGTGAGGCAGATACTGCGCCATTTTCTTTTCTCAAAAACCAATTTTCAATTTTTCAATATGTGGTGGGAGTCTGCACAAACGTATTCATTGCAATGTAATCGTTAAAGACGCAATCTGCTGCCGGAGACGAGTATAACAAATTTGAATATTCTTGCAGATCTTTGTTGATGATAACACTAACGAGGGTAGAAATCGCGGTTTTGGCAGGGTTTGATATTTCAACTTGCAAAGAAAATCAAGCCAGAATCGATGGTAGCGCCGTGTTGGGTTAAAACTTAGCGGCTCCCCAAGTTGTCGGGCTATGCCGCCTGGAGTGCATCTATTACACCTTGTCAATAGGACTAGGCGCAATGTATTGCTGTATTTTGGCTGAAAGAACCTTCAGGCCCTTTATTTTTTTCTCTTGCAAGCAGTCGCCATTTCTTGCACAGTCTGACCCTCCTTTCTCATCACCTCATGAAATATTCTCAATGGCAGCCGACCACTATTCCTGCAATGGCGCAGCCATCGGCAGCGCTACTGCCGGCACTATCGGTCGTTGGTATCTGTGATGCATATCGTTGGTCCTATTTATTGGTAGTAGTTTTATAAAATTATTCTAATGCTGTGCACTAAGTTTTAATGAAATGCTTACCCCTGCCAGCCGCCTGGGTGACGCGACAGTCGTGTTCGTAATGTCAGGGTTTGCAGACGCGAGTTGCAACTAAGCGAAATTCGAATATCGAAAAAAAATTTAAATTGTTCTGCCTGGCGTATTCTCAGCGCCAAAGCCTTGAACCATTGTGCTTTCATACACGAGTACACAGGCGGTAAAACAAGAGCGAGGAGGCAACGAGGCACAGGTGAATTAGTCTCCGACACTTTATACTAGCGTAAGACTAACAGCGCTTGCTTATTTCATCATCACCACCAACGTCATCAGCAAACGACCAGGTAATGTCACCCTTAGAGAAGCGCCCGCCTAGGCTCATGCAGCGCCGCCACCTCGTGGTGCGAAAGGCAGGCATTGCAATGATAGTGCATAAAGAAAGAGAGAGAGAGAGAGAGAGAGAGAGTTGTACTGCCTGCCAACAGATGCCACCACCGGGCTGCTGGCGTCGGGACAGGAACACGAAGCTCATATTTTCTAGCGCTTAGTGAACACAAGGGACAAGAACACAAATACACAGGACTAGCGTACGTCCTGTGTATTTGTGTTCTTGTCCCTTGTGTTCACTAAGCGCTAGAAAATATGAGTTCAAACAATATCCAACTAGCCCAAGTTTCTGCCTTACTGAACACGAAGCGTTCGAAACATCGACACGTCGTGACAACTCAGGGGTAATAGCTGCCACTTACGCACATGTAGCGTCTGGGCAAATGAGACGATAAGAGACAGAACCAGGTGATATAATTCAGGCCTTTGCCGGGAGAGCGTTTCTTCGCCCTTTTTGAGCCGTAAAGAAAAATGGGGCCTGGCACGGGCGTGATTCTCGAGCCATGCCCAGCTGCGCCCCATTGTCGTCGCCTACATGTCTGCCTTGCTGGTACGTATGCTCTTGATACGATGCCGTTATAATGGATGGTATCTCGCTCCAACTTCCGGCGTTCAGTCATGGACTTCCGGTTGACGGAGCCTCGCCTGACCCCCCAGCAGCAGACGTTCCTGGCGCGAGCGGGGATCATTCTGCTCGTCGTCATCGTCGTGATGGCTACTCTCGCCCTGGTGCTCACGCGCAGTCGCCGCGAGATGTCGCCTCCGGCGCTGGCTTTCCCTGCTCCACGGCGACTGCGCGGCCCCACGCAGCTCTGCAACGCCACCTCGTGCCGTCTGGCCGCAACTTCGCTGAAGGCGAGGCTTATATATACCCACAACTAAATCTTGCATTGTTTTCTCATGTTAGAAAAAT
Organism: Amblyomma americanum; assembly: GCA_030143305.2. NCBI lineage: Eukaryota > Metazoa > Arthropoda > Arachnida > Ixodida > Ixodidae > Amblyomma > Amblyomma americanum. Next base: position 215,516 of record JARKHS020031812.1, on the reverse strand, counting down.
ATGGGAGAGAAACATAGTGCCACTTGTGCAGCGTACATTTAGAGGGCCATGGGTTGAGGTCCACCCCTCCCCCTTAAGAAGCGGATAATGGATTTTTGGAAAGCAGGGAGAGGGGAGTGCTTAACAATTTAATCCATGGTTGCTTCATAACTCAAGGAGCAGTAGCCTATTTGGAGCAGCGGCACCAACAGTAATAATGCGTAGGATCGAGTACAAATGTTTATGGGATGCAGGTTCACAGAAAAAGGTTTAGTTTTATGCAATCAGTCATGGCAGGGCTTTGAAAAGCCTGTGAAATTGAATGGCAGCCGGGTTTCACCGCAGTATTTTTTTTTTTCAGACAGCTGCATCCCGTAAAAGTTTGTTCACGACTGTATTTACATCTGCAAAACAAGATGGAGAAAGTCACAGGCTTATAGCGCTCTCCAGCAGGCCGAAGGGGAAACAGCGCTCTGTGCGGCCATGCTAATCGTCGTTCTATATGCCCATTCCAGGACGCGTTAGGCGGCGGCAACCCCTGTGACGACTTCTATTCTTACGTTTGCTCGGGCTGGTTGCACAAGCCGTCCTTCGTGAGTGCCCACCACTCCCAGATGACGCTGCTTTCCTGGCGGGCCCGCTCTAAACTCAAGAACATGGCGCATGGCATGAAGGCGGCCGGCACCAAGACAAGGTGAGGGACTTTATGACGTATTCGTCCTTTCTTTCGACGGCAGTCGTCGTTCGCTCAGAGGATGCAGTTAAAGTCTGGCGAGTTGTGAAAAAAAAATTCACTGCTCGTTGCTGTATCCTGCAAACCAGGTAGCTGGCAATAGAGAGCTTGTTCTCTTTCTCAAACTTCCTTGGCAGACGCGAGGAACTTTCAGTCGGTAGCTTCGCCTCGAAGGCCAGCTTCGCACACTGACTTGAAGTTTGGTTTGAAGATGAGATGACCACGTGAGCAGGGCCACAGAGGAGACAGCCCCTCTTGGTGTTCCTTGTTTTGTTTCGCTTAAACTGCAGTGATTGCTAAACTGCAGAGTGGACTTGAGATGTTCATTCTTGCTCTGCTATTTGATAACATATTCTTTCGATCAGTTCATTAGCATTGCTGTCTAATTAACTATCCTACTGAAGTCAGATAGCTCGAGAAAGTCAAATACGTCACATTCTAATTCAGGCCTGCTGCTGTGCACGAGAACACGGCCAATAACAGCTGCTGGAAGGCGGCAGCCCTGTACAACGAGTGCCTCAAAGCCACCATGGACCACCGCGCCGATGCCCTGGCTGCCTTCCTCAGGGACGTGGGCCTGGGTTTCAGCGTCCATGTCAGGAACGCCGTAGCGCTGGCGCTGGAGCTCGACCTCTACTACAACATCAAGGCACGATAATACCACTGATTTGCCTTTACACTCAACATCCTATTCAAGCATTGCGTACTTAAGTTTAGTTGCTCGATTGGAGTCATGAAGAGGTCATTGCGCAATGAGTACTGTTCCACATGAAAAACAAATAATTATAATTTTAAGATGTTTTCGAAGTGGCTTGAATGGTCAACTCCTCACTTTATTATCAATCGGCAGCCGGTTGAAAAGGCAAGCAGAGACGAATAAAGACAAACAAGCTAACCTTGAGTCATCCCTGCTTAGCTGCTGAACGTTCCTACAAGATCAAATAAGACCACTGCCTAGATCGAATATAAAAATGTCCATATTGCTGGCTGGCAATGAAGAGTTTTGACGGATAAACTGGAGTTCGCCCAGTACATTGATAGATCCCATTAATCTCCCAAAAATATCCAGAACGTGCCTTGCTCGAAAAGCTTATGTACACGATTTCATTGATACAAGTTTGTACGTACAGGACTTAACACAATTGTAGAACTCAATGTCACGAAGCTCGTTAGCACTGGACTTTGTGCTAGTGAACCACAATGAACATAGGAATAAGCGTTAGCTGACACTCCGCAGACGCTGTTCGACCTCCGCCGTCACCCAACGTGGACGCGGCCCGATGACCGGTCTGTGCTGTCCTTGAGCATTCGTTCGGACTTGGAACCCTGGCGGCGTGAAAGAGATAACTTGCGCCGTCACCAGTCCTACTTGGAATTTGTACACCGATACGTCGTCGTCGTTGTGGCCCACGTGAGTTTATTTCATCGTATTTCTATACATTAGCATAGCCCAAGATGCAAGTAATGGTCCTTCTCTTGGTGTGACTGCGCGTCAGCAAGAACCCTGCCACAGCTCGGCCCATACGCAGTGTAAATTAGTTCACTGCAGAGTGCTCTACTTGTATCAGTTGGCAAGGTTGAATAGAATGCAAGGTCCAAGCCCTAGCTCGGCGTAGTTGTGTCATGGACTGCTCTAGGCCGCTGCAAAGTTGTTGATATCGGGTGACCAGGAAAACTGCCTTCCGGTGCCTAAAATTCAAGTTTCTTGTGCGCAATTCTTTTCAGAGAGCATTATATGCAACTCGCTTAGTTGTCTACTGACAATTTTGCTTTCGGCATGGCGACGAACCTTTAAAAATGTCCCTTGTGATTTCCTCTCCTACCTCTGCACGAGGAAAGAAAATGGTGATGGCCTATTCTGTTAGGCCAGGATATACGTAGCGAAAGCGCGGCGACTTATTCATGGTTAAAGCTTGAGCCGTCGTGGCGGAGTGGTAGCGTCTCCGCCTCGAACGCCAAAGGCTTGGTTCGATTCCGAACCTCGGCACAGGTTTTTTTTTATCAATGAGTGTGCGGGGTGTTTCAGTGGCTCCCATATATGCCGCCACCGAATATGTTGGTTACCGGTTAAGCGAGGCTTTGTTAAGGCGCGTTCATACTCCGGCGTAACGCGCGCGCTGCACGGCGACGTCACGTCGGCCAAAGCGAGGCCCTCTATACTGCGCTTGACCGCCGGCGTGTTCGGCGGCTTCGGCGCACTCTGACCGCACTGGCGGAGACTTGGAGCATGTCTCTATTTCGCGCCGAGGGCGCCAGCCGCGCTCCGCGGCGAGGCGCGCGTTGTGACGTCATGTGCCTCTTCGGAGCACCGCCACGGCGAAATCGCAAGTTCGCGGCCAGTAAAGCTTTCGCTTTAAAAAAAAACAGCCCAAGAGGCATTCGTCTATGTGAGGCATCTCCACTGCGCAGAGCTGCATGGGAACCTGCGTTTTATGTAGTGTTTCTAGGTCGTTCGCTCACTAATGCGCTAGCACGAATGAAGAGTTTCTACTCTCAGTTTTGTGGCTTTACCTGTGACGACGTCGCTGTAACCCCTGTTACGAATCACTGAATTTATCACCGCTGCGCGGCGGAGCTTCATGGCCGCCGGTAGGCGTGGTTTCAACCTAGGTGCAGGCCAGCCGCAAAAAAATTCACTTGAGCTGAACAGAAACTGCTTTGTATCTACTACCAAGAGTTTGGCCCGGTGGCAACCTCCATTACGGTATCTAGAGGCAGGGGCTTTCTCGCTGACGGAGGGCGATCGCCCATTCGCTACATCTCTCCCTCCGAGCCTCTTTGTTCGCCGGTATGGAGATTTTTGAGTGGTCCGGGTCCACATTTTCTTTAACCGTGGTCCTTGTGGCCAACACGCGTCTCAGGCATGGCTAGGGCGCCGGCCACAATGCTGACTTCACGTTGCCACCGGACTTCACGTTGCCACGTTGCCACCCATCTCCGCGGCTGCAGCGGCGGCTCGCTCCCGTCATTGCTCGTCTGGGTCTTGTTTTCAGCGCTCGTAGGGCAGCGAGATAGGATGCGCTGGGCGGATTAGCAAGGGACATTGTTCCAAAACGCGGCCAACTGAAGGAACCTGCCGCTGTGGCTCAGTGGTTAGGGCGCTCGGCTACTGATCCGGTGTAGCCGTGTTCGAACCCGACCACGACGGCTGCGTTTTGATGGGGGCGAAACGCTAAGGCGCCCGTGTGCTGTGCGATGTCAGTGCACGTTAAAGATCTTCAGGTGGTCGACATTAATCCGGAGCCCTCCACTGCGACACCTCTTCCTTTCTTATACTAGTCCCAGGTGGTCGAAATTATTCCGGAGCCCTCCACTAAGGCACTTCTTTCTTCCTTTCTTCTCTTAGTCCATCGCGCTCGGCTACTTGTCCGGAGTTCCCGGGTTCGCACCCCACCGCGGCGGCTGCGTTTCGATGGAGGCGAAACGCTAAGGCGCCCGTGTACTGTGCGATGTCAGTGCACGTTAAAGATCCCCAGGTGGTCGAAATTATTCCGGAGCCGTCCACTACGGCACCTCTTTCTACGTTTCTTCTTTCACTCCCTCCTTTATCCCTTCCCTTACTGCGCGGTTCAGCTGTCCACCGAGATATGTGAGACAGATACTGCGCCATTTCCTTTGCCCAAAAAACCAACTTTCATTTTTTTTCTTAGTCCCTCCTTTATGCCTTCCTTTACGGTGCGGTTCAGGTGTCCGCCGATATGTGAGACAGATACTGCGCCATATCCTTTCCCCAAAAACCAATTTTCAGTTTCAATTTTTTCAGCTGAAGGAACCTTCTTTGCATTAACTCCAGGAAGAGCTTAGCCAAGCAGATGCCGAACCTTCACAAATTATATAATGCGTTTGTTTGCGCGCACGAAGTGTCTCAGGATTTCCTCCGGTGGGTTACACATGAATTTGCGGCGCAAGCATTTTAGAACAAAAACACTACTTGATGGGGCATTCCCAACCAAGAATCTTGTCTGAAGCCTCGGAGTACCTCGGGTAAGCTCGGGTTAGTTCGGAGGAGCGTCGCGCCAGCTGCAGCCAATGGGAGAAGGCCGTCGCCCCAGCTGGCGCCGAGTGGAGAGAGGTTGTGAAGATGAGGAGCGAGAAATGCTGTTGCATGCGCTCGCAGATGCCAGAAAGGATTAGGCGAAGAATGACCACATGTTCTCGCATGTCTACTCAGTTAAACCATGTTAACTATGTTAAAACCCTACCACCTTTTTTTCTTGTGCGCCTATGTTGACAACGTTGTAGTATGGGGCAACACGTCGGCCCTAAAAGTGAGCATATGAGTTAGTATACTGAATATATGACCTTATTTTGATTGTGAAAAATATTTACCACCTCATGGTCTGATTGCTCAGTTCACATGTGAGCATCCATTCCTTTTCTTCTCGGGACCAAGAAATACGAACCACACTATAGCAAGGCTTTTTCGACAGAATGCCTTTCCGCACACGACAGCTCAAGTAAAGAGATTCAAAACACCAATCTGTAATTTCCTTGGCAGCATTGCAAGCTTGCAGGAATATTCCTTTATCCTTATTAATATACTCTGTGCGGTCAGGATTTTTTCTGTGACTTAAGTATCAAAGCGCAACAGTGAAAAAAAAAGACACACATGAGTTTGTGCGCTCCAAGTTGTGCGCTCTTTCTGTAGAGAATTTGTTCTGCATTTTAAGATGTTCACCAGTTATAATAATATAGCAGCATGACATTGTGATACCCTCTGACGACGCAGTATATGATAAAGTACTGATTTTAACTTATTACTTCACGGCACGCCGCTCGTTAGGCTCGCAAATGAAATGGCAATATTAAAGATACTTTATTTTGATTCTGAGAGCCAGTGACACTCTTGCACTTCATAATTGCTCCATTTTAAATTACATGCCACTCAGAGACCGTTGCTAATGTTCATGACCACTTCGGCTTGCTATCACTGTTGAAACTTCGTTTTCTTTACGTGTTTAACCTGTGTGTCCTTTGTATGTGATTTTCTTAAATACGCTTCATGGGACGAAACCCAGACACCTCTCGCTTGTTTATGGCCGGCGGCGGCTCCCCTCGGGCGACGGGACTCTGGGAACCCGAGGGAGAGGGCCAAAGGTTGAGACCAGCAGAGAGCGCCTCCGTCTGGAGGGGCAAGGGAAAAAGGCCAGAACGAGCGGGGAGCCCCAACGATGAGCATGTAACTTTTCGAGCTCTTGCTCCCCTCCTAACGAACAGTTGATTGTTTCTTGTTTCTTGCAATAAACGAAGTTACATAAACGATAACAGTCTACTGTCATTAGAAACGAAAGCTAAATCAGTTAGTTTTCTACAACAAAACTTTGGTGCCGAAACCCGGGAACGGATTAAACGGGGACATCGACCGGACCCAACGACTCAACGTGCCAACGACATCAACATGGATGTTCTGAAGAAAAAGAGGAAGGCCGTCAGAAGTCAAGCTACACGGCTGACTAAAGAAACGGACGACATCCTCGCTGCCGAGGAAGCACCCACCAACGAAAAGGTGAGCGTGCTTCTTGAACGTCTACGATTGGTCAAACAACAACTCAACGACGTAGATGCGGCAATCGAGCCAAATGTCAAAGATGACGAAGCGGAGGCTGAATTCGAGCAAGTCATCGAGTATGGTGACAAGATTGCTACTTGCATTTGCCGACTAAACCTGAAGAAAGAGCAAACTGAACAAGCAAGCAAAGACAAGGAAATCCGATTTCAAGCTACCGTTGGTAGCGCTTCCGCGGCTCAAAGAATCAAATTACCGAAACTAGAACTAACAAAATTCGATGGCAAAAGGAAAAACTGGCAGCCATTCTGGGAACAATTCGAGGTGGCAGTCCACAAAAATACGGAACTTTCTAACATCGACCGCCTGAATTACTTGAAGACGCTGCTGACCGGAGAGGCCGTGACTGCAATTGCCGGACTGCAGGCATCAGGTGATTGCTACAGCGACGCGGTCGACATCTTGCGACAACGATTCGGAAACCCTGAAGCGTTGGTTCAGGATCATATGCAGGGCCTAATCGACGTGAAACCGGTGTTCTCTGCAAGGAATGTGCGAGCCTTGAGAGGGCTTTACGATGAGATACAGGTTCACATGCGGGGGCTGAAGGCTCTGGGCATCGAGGACGATGGCTACCAGGCGATGCTCTATCCTGTCCTTCTCCGCGCTCTCCCGAAAGAATTGATCTTGGACTATCATCGTTCACATGCTGAGAACCAAGAGGAAGCGACGCCGGCGGTGGTCGACGATTCAGGTTCAACGACATCGTCGTCGGACAGCTCACAGCTGACGCCACTGCATTCCCTGCTCAGATTCTTCCGCTTCGAGCTAGAAAGCCGCGAGAGGACGCTAGAGGACCGGCCCGACGACGCACATGGTAAGCCTGCTTCTCACTTTGATGGGCACAAGGCACGAAAGCATCGAGGGCACGCTCGCCCTTCTTCGGCCTCAGCCCTGCACGATGCAGCCATCTGCATGCAATGCGTGTTCTGCGACTCAAAGACACATGAGAGCCAAGAGTGCGAGTCGAAGATGACAGTAAACGAAAGGAAGGCAGTCCTCACAGCGAAAGGCGGATGCTTTCGTTGCACGAGGCATGGACACCGTTCGAGGCAATGCAAGGTTAAACTCAGTTGCAAGAGATGTAAACGCAGACATGCGACAGCGATGTGCGACCCTACTGTCAACGAAGCCAAGAACGCACGGTCGGCCGAAGAAGGGGTACAGCCAGTAAGCCTGCACGCCTCAGGGGCAGAAAAGGACCCTACTCGCCGCACAGTCCTAATGCCTACCATTACAGCGTTGAACAAAGGGACTAAAGCAAGAAAGATTTCTCGAGTTCTCTTCGATAGCGGCAGTCAGAGAACATTTATAACAGAAGACTGCTCCAGGAAACTTGGGTGCAAATTGCTCGGGACAGAGTTACTGTCGGTGGGAGTATTTGGAGGAGGGCAGACCAGACGCACATTCAGGCGAGTTGAAGTGTGCCTCTTCCGACGAGACGACCCAAAAGCGCAATACAAAATCGAAGCCCTAGAAACACCTTCCATATGTGAACAGAGTATCCCCTGCCCCAACGAACTGATCAGAGAAACACTTCGAGAGCTGATGCTTCCTTTGGGTGATGATTCGGCTCTTAACGACGACACACCGATTGATGTGCTGATTGGCTCCGATCAGTATTGGGAATGCATCACTGGGAAGGTGAGAAAGCTGCCCAACAAACTGACTGCCATCGAGACGGTATTTGGATGGGCAGTTCAGCCCGTTTCTCCTGGCAGCAACGCTTCAGCACCACCTTGAAACAATGAAGGATGAATTTCCAGCAACGACAGATGTATTGAAAAGCTGCATTTATGTGGATGATCTGCTTTGCGGCGCACAGGACGATGAAGAAGGAGCGAAGATATACGACGAGGCAAGTCGCATCTTTCGGGCTGCTTCAATGCGCCTGCACAAGTGGGGTTCTAACAGCACAAAGATGAACGAACTGTTTTGTCAGGAGATCCCCGATGAAATGCCCCTTGGACAACCGGCTAATTTGCTGAAAGTGCTAGGTTTAAGTTGGAAACCAAGGGAAGACCAACTGACATTTTCTCCCGACTCTGTCATTGAATTTTCAAAGGCGCAAAAGAATACCAAGCGATTTGTCCTACAAACGACCGCGCGGCTCTACGACCCCCTAGGAATTCTATCGCCGTATACAGTGAGAGCGAAAGAGCTGTTTCAGGAGATTTGGAAGGAAAACATCGCATGGGATCAGCCACTTCCAGACCATCTCCTAAGGCAGTGGATCAAGTGGTGCGAAGAATTACGTTCGCTACATGAGGTCACCATCCCAAGAAGGTATGAAGCCAACGCCAAAGGGCACCCACAGAGTCGAACTTTGCACGTGTTCGCAGATGCCAGCCCGAAGGCTTACGGCGCCGTGGTCTACCTCTGTACCGAGAATTCTACAGGAGAAAGAACTTCCGCCTTCATGCTAGCTAAATGTCGTGTAGCCCCCTTGAAAGCGGTCACCTTGGCAAGGCTAGAACTATTGGCAGCCTTACTCGCGTCAAGACTCTACCAGTTCGTGAGGTCGAATCTTGATATGAAGTTTGACAAGGTTTTCCTCTGGACCGATTCTATGATCACACTGAGCTGGATTCGAGGAAACGCAGCACGCTGGAAGGAATTTGTGAGGAACCGCGTCGCGGAAATCCAACAAAACAGCGAGACCGCGACGTGGCGATTTTGCCCCGGAAAATCGAATCCGGCTGACCTCATGACCAGGGGATTGACAAGCACTCAACTGAAAACCAGCGAGCTATGGTGGAACGGGCCGCAGTAAATAACAGGTCGAGCTGACGTATGGCCGGTTGAATCACAACCAGGCGACTTCACGGCTGAAGAACTGGAGAAGAAAAGGGAGGTCGGTGTCTTAAATTCCACCAGCGATAAAGAAGATGAGTTGCTGGATCTGGAAGATTTTAGCTCTGCATCTAGAGTGAACCGAGTAACAGCTTGGATTTTCCCGTTCGTGCGAAATCTGCGATCTTCTGACAGGATCTCGGGCCCTTTGACTGCTGCAGAAATCGATCATGCGAAAGGATTTTGGGTGAGAAGGGTTCAGAAGTCGGCATTTTCTGCGGAACTGGAAAGCACAAAGAAACGCGGCCGCATCCCAAACGACTCCGCCTTGAAAGAATTCGCCCTGTGGACAGATGAAAACGGCCTACTGAGGATAAAAGGGCGAATCTGCTCCACAGAGACGACACTCGACGAACGACACCCGATTGTGCTCCCCAAGAAGCATCGCTACACATCGCTGCTGGTGCACCAAGCACATCGACAGCTGCTTCACGCAGGTGCAAGAGACACACTTGTGCTATTACGAGACAAGTACTGGATTGTGCGGGGGCGTCAGCTTGTGAAAAGTGTGGTGAGATCGTGTGTGGTATGTAAGCGGCACAGTGCCTCGCACTTCGACGCAGCAACAGGGCTCCTTCCACCTGACCGGACGTCCCAAGCGGACCCGTTTCAGGTCGTCGGCCTCGACTTTGCCGGTCCCCTCCTGGTGAGGGAGAACAGTCGGACCGTGAAATCGTACATCGTGCTGTTTACATGTGCTGTGACGCGGGCGGTGCATCTTGAGCTTGTTGCGGACATGAGCACAGAGCGAGTCTTACAGGCATTCCGCCGTTTTGTGTCGCGCAGAGGCTTGTGCCGAACCATTTACTCTGACAACGCTCTTTCGTTCAAACGAGCCTCAAAAGATATGGGCATTTTGTGGAAGCTCCTGCGGCACCCTGAAACTCAGAACCATTTTGCCAACTCCGGCATAGAATGGAAATTTATAGCGGAGCGCGCACCGTGGTGGGGCGGATTCTACGAGAGGCTGGTCCGTAGCGTGAAAAGCGCGCTGAGAAAAACGGTCGGACGTCAGTGCCTAGACACCATTGAGCTATCAACAATCCTGGCTGAGGTTGAGGCAGTAATAAATTCTAGGCCCCTCACGTACACATATGAGGACCCTAAAGACGGTGCGCCGCTCACACCGTCCAGTTTCCTGACGGGAAGACGCTTGACGGCTCTGCCTTCGCCTGAAACACGAGCCATCGAGGCGTCCGCCGCTACGCTCCGGGCGCTCTGGAAGAAGCGAGGGCGAATGCTGAATCTTTTCTGGCAGACATGGCGGCGAGAATACTTGGGGCAGCTGCGCTCGGCCTTCGCCTCTAAACAACCCAAAGCCGTGACTCCCCGAGTCGGAGAAGTTGTCTTGGTTCGAGAGAATCAACCGAGACTGCTCTGGAGAACAGGAGTTATCGCTGCCGTGTTTCCTGGGCGAGACGGCAAGGTTCGTTCTTGTGAGGTCAGGATGCCGCAGGGGAAGAATTTGCGACGCCCTGTTCAGTCATTGTACCCATTAGAGTTTGCAGAAACGTAGAATGAGCAAGGTCATTCGGCGGGGCAGTGTTGAAACTTCGTTTTCTTTACGTGTTTAACCTGTGTGTCCTTTGTATGTGATTTTCTTAAATACGCTTCATGGGACGAAACCCAGACACCTCTCGCTTGTTTATGGCCGGCGGCGGCTCCCCTCGGGCGACGGGACTCTGGGAACCCGAGGGAGAGGGCCAAAGGTTGAGACCAGCAGAGAGCGCCTCCGTCTGGAGGGGCAAGGGAAAAAGGCCAGAACGAGCGGGGAGCCCCAACGATGAGCATGTAACTTTTCGAGCTCTTGCTCCCCTCCTAACGAACAGTTTGATTGTTTCTTGTTTCTTGCAATAAACGAAGTTACATAAACGATAACAGTCTACTGTCATTAGAAACGAAAGCTAAATCAGTTAGTTTTCTACAACAATCACTGCATCTTTTGCTATCACACCCGGCAGTTCTGGACAAAAGCATTTTTGAGTAGAAAGCTGTTGAACTCAATTTTTTCATATAATATAAGATTTCAGTATAGCAATCAATACATCCGCAGATAACCTGACGGCAGTCTTGCATTTTTTTCCATTAACATTTCTGCTATCGTCATACGCGTTTCCAGTTTTTTTTTTTTTAACGCAGTCTTAACTGTTCGACGCGATCGATGGAAACACTTTAAAAGAAAGATTTAGCTACATCACAGAAGAATGGATCATTGCCTTCAATATTTTTACAGTAGTATTTTACAACTTTCGAAATTTTTGCCCGACAATGTTGGACATGACTGCACGATATGAAAATTTCTAGCCTTGCGGCGTTCTAATTCTATGGCTGATGTTTCGATCCCCACTTCAGTTTGTCTAGGATCAGTGACGCGGTCCTTCTTGATAACCTGCTTTCCCTGTCCCCATTGAAACAGGATAATGCGACAGAAATACATACGGTTGGTGACGTGGACGCCGTAGTGCACCAGGTCATAGCCACGGAAGAGACGGTGTTTGCCGCAGCCTCGGCCATACCCCAGGAAGATCCCGAACAGTACTACGCCATAGTTAACCTCACGGTGCGCAACGGTTCATCCTCACCGTCGTCGCCACTGGACAGCCTCGTCGAGGTGGCCGTGGGTCATCCTGCCATGCTGGCCTACTACGACTTCTTGTTGGCCAGGGTTCCGGCGTCCGATCTAGCGGCCTATGTCACCTGGGAGACCGTACGGCAGCTTGGACCGCTGGCGGACCTCAAGTAAGCTTTCTCACGTCACCGTAACTCGTATTTTTAATGTACAAGTCAGTCTTGTACACGTTACAGAAAGCGAGTAACTAATTACAGGTACTAATACTAATAATAATTGGTTTTTGGGGAAAGGAAACGGCACAGTATCTGTCTCATATATCGTTGGACACCTGAACCGCGCCGTAAGGGAAGGGATAAAGGAGGGAGTGAAAGAAGAAAGAGGCGCCATAGTAAAGGGCTCCGGAATAATTTCGACCACCTGGGGATCTTTAACGTGCACTGACATCGCACAGCACATGGGCGCCTTAGCGTTTTTCCTCCATAAAAAGGCAGCCGCCGCGGTCGGGTTTGAAACCGGGAACTCCGGATCATTTACTATTACTTCATTCAAAATGTAGCTGATTCCAGTGGTCAACTACAGCATCGACCCTCCTCTTCCTCCTCCCCTCCACACATACACACATAGTTACAGAGGAGTTATCTAAGGTTATATATTACTATTACATTATTTTTCATCCATCCTTTAGCAGCACAGAAAAAAAAATATATGGACGAGAATAAGCTGGTGCATCTCGCTGGGTCTAAAATATGCTGCAGTACTTACGTTGATAAGTTCACTTGGAGCTGTTTTTCGAAGTTTTCTTAGGCATTTTTTTATGTTTTCTTGTGAACATATCAGTAGCTACACTGAATAGTATCCTGATATACGTGCTACAATAAAGCGCGTTGCCTCAACAATCGAAGACCTTGCGCACTACCCTGAAGTTATGCAAAACGCCGTTGTTCGCTGTTGTTCGCGCTCTGAGGGGGCAAAGCCCAAATCCACTAAGTATCACACCGCGTAGTGCCGTCGTGGTAAAAGGCGAAGCGCATCCCTCATAACACGGGTCCAGTCAGATGTAGGACGCTCTGGCTTCCATAAGCGGGCATCCTCACGTGACTCGACCGTAGTATCTCTAAGCCGAGATAATTCGGTAATACACCAGTCTGCCCCCGAGTTCAGGTTCTTGGTGTTATACCACTACTTACAACTTGTTTTTGGAGAAAAAGAAATGTGACAGATTGCTAGTAATAATAACAAAATAAGAAACTAGATTTTCGGGAACTTTAAGTGCTACAAGGGTAATAAATCCATTGCAACATTCGAAAAATATAATTTTTTGCAGGTGATCAATTACCCTTAATACATTACTTACAAGCCTTGAAGAAATGTCATCTTAGCATCCCCCTCGCAGTTTCACTGTACTTTTGGCTATCCCGATTTCTCTACTTGGTTCACCGCAGCTAGGGTGCCTCGATAGCAGACACGGTGCTATCGCGGCGCCATAATCGCAACACGAATCCACTGCCATTTGGCGAGTAGTGCCAAAACTTGGCTTTCAGTATTCACTACACTCTCGACAAATAAAATCACTGCAGTCATTTATGTAAAAGCCTCTCTAACTTTCTAAAGTAGCGAAAAGTTTTGATCCAGCCGCCGCGATCATTAGGGGACGTCTGAGGGACATCAGGGGCGACGCGCTAAGGCAAAAAAGATCCCGTGACTCCGACCGGCCTATCGCAAGGCGCGGCGGCTGGATCAAAACTATTCGACTCGTCCTCTGCTTGCGCTGCCGCTACAACCCCTGAGGGTGCGCCTATAGTTGTCTATACCTTTAAAAGGAGAAGCCTTGTATTTATTCAGTGAAATACTGTTGAGTGCATGAAACATTTGAAACAACGAGAGAAATGGTTAAGGGGGGGTGGGGGGGGGGGGGGAGGGGCTTATTTCTGACGCCCTGTGAGAAACTTCAACCTATCGCCTACCATCATTCTCGCAGCTCGTCATCGACTCTCTTTCATCATTTCATTTCATAACCTTAAAGAATTCGTTAGAGGTATCAAATAATGGGCGCGCAAAAATAAATGAATGTAAAATAAATAGCAAGAGATCCTGGAAATGCTTGATCTATGGAACAAGGCGGCTGTCCCAAAAAGTAGGGTGTAAGTCTTAGGAATAATGGTTCAATGTGCTTATACGCGGTCGCATGCGAGTCCGTTCTCACACGACTTACACGTCGAAGCTACGTGCACTAGAGAAACCCGCAAGCGTGCGGATGGTGATTAGACATTCGGCGCTCTCGGCAGGCTTTCGCACGGCACTGCAAGCAGGAGTTGCTTCGAGGCCGTCTACCGCCTGATGCCTTACCCCAGTGTGCTGCCGTACTTGGAGGAGCTCGATTCCTCCAGGGCCTGGGAAGAGGCGGAACTGGTCTTCCGGGACGTCGCAGAGGCTCTCGTCGGCTTCATGAAGAGGCGAGGCATAGCGATCTGGTCCCAGTGAGTGCGTTCATAACGCGTTTGTGCTCTTTTTTTCACAAGGATCAGTCTACGTACATCTTGACGTCTTGAACTGTTGATATCTCAAGAGTCGCACTACTGCCTTGTCTGTCTTTGAGTGCTTTACTCAGAAGCACGCTAGGTACCCTGAACTGAATAGCAATGTGAGGGCTTGCAAGAGATGTGCACTGGATTCGAAGTTCCTGACTAAAATGATTCTATAGTTGGTATGACGGTGTAGAAATGTTTACTGCAAACTCTCTGCAACGCAGCCATATTTGACAATGTCGTACTGCGACTGGAGTAGGATTTTTGTCTACTCTGCCTTCTAGGTTCATAATTCATAAGCCCCCTGAATGCTCAATTCTTCTTGCACTATTACTACTCCATTTTAGTCTGGATTGGGCATTGGGCGGATCCCGATCAAACGCGTCCTTGAACTTTATATTAATTTATTGCTTGCTAAGGCTGCTCAAAGGGGCATATTTCTTCAGGCAGGAGAACTAACTTTTAATTTACGCATGGCTTGCATGGTTCACATAGAATGACATGTTTTCGTGACATTTGGCGCGATTACGGTTGTGTGGTCACCTTGAGCACTAGCACAGGGACGTAAAGAGACTAGCAAGACACTTCGCTGCCCACAGGACTGCAATGTGTCCTGTTTGACTCTCTAAGTCCGTGTCCCAGTGTTCAATCTCTTCCACCTAAACGAGATCGTTGACGTCACTTTTCCTTCAAGCATCAACTGAACAAGTGTTTGGATTCGAACTATGCTCACTATATATCCGCTTCCGTTAAAATTACTGAGTCCGCAGCCACGCTTCCTGACTTTCTTCTGTACTGGTGAGAGCTCGTGTTGAAAAACGCATTTTTTTAGGAGAGTCCACTAAGGTGTGACTTTCGTTCGCCCAGCAACACCAGCTTCAGCCTGGGCCTGCCCACTGGGAGACAGCTTGATGCATTGTACGGTGAGCTACAAGTGGAGGAGGCGTCGACACAGAGGCCCTTCTTGGACATGTACGTGGCGGCCCTCGCCCATGTCCGCAGCAAGGAAGTCTTCGCCATCGCCCAAGGAGAGCCGCACTATGTGCTCCCACCTCCACAGACTAGGAAAGTACAGGTAAGTTACAGGATCCTATATACGAATCTCGTTATAACGGAACGGTTTATAAAGAAATAATAGATATAACGAAGAAATGACTGAGCTGGACTGAGCGTGGATGCTAGGTCAACACGGGCTATAACGAAGCTGCGGTTATAACGAATAATTCGCTGGGCCCCTTCAACTTCGTTATAAGGAGGTTCAACTGCTAGCATGGCTAGACAAATCTCGCTCGTGTCAAGGATGGCGTTCTCCCCACCCGCTTTACCCACACGGTATCGGGAAGCTTTTCTTTGGTTGGAGCATCCTCCTCGCATGCGGGAGGTGCGAGGTTCAATCCCTAGTGCCACTGGGCGCCCACCGGTGATGCAGAATGCAAACTTTCGCCTGGCCTGGTGCTCTGCTTATTAGGGGAAATGCTTGCGAAATGGGTCGTTGAACCTAACATGAACAGACGGAAACACCTTTTGCCAAGGTGAACTTTGGCCGCCGGTGTCATTGCACCATAAAATTTATCATCGCCGTCGATTAGCTTTTCCTGAGCAATGTCTTATAACGAGATTTTAATTGAGAATTCACATGCCGGCCTCAATGCCGCAGGTCTGGTTGGTAACTGAGCACTAGGTAGGAGAAAATGCAATAAAATAAAAAAAATTTTGCGTTGATGATGGTCACAGCAACGACTAGTCAGCGAGTGGACACAAAGAAAAATAAACCTACTTTTCATAATCGAAAATCTAAGCTACTTGTTTGCGATGGCCATTGTTGGTTTATCCAGGACACCTGCACTGACATCGCACAGTACAAAGGCCTCTAGAATTTCGATGGAGACGAAATTCTAGAGGCCCGTGTACTGTGTGATGTCTGTGCATGTTATAGAACCCCAGGTGGTCGATATTTCTAGAGCCCTCCACTACGGCGTCCCTCATAGCCTGAGTCCCTTTGGGACGCTAAACAACCATAGACCATTGGTCGTAACTTGCTCGAAGGTCACCGCTTTAGATACAGCTGACTCGTCGTTCAAATATGTCACGACGATCCGCATCAGCTGTCGCTGTCACGCTGGTAACAGGGGCATGCGCACACTAAGCTATCACTTTGGCACGTCGCATGCCTGCACGTCATAAAGGTCACACCCAGCGGCAAGGGCCTGGTTCCTGTGACATGGCTGCTACCACCTCGCTTCGGCGCTGACATGCCTCCCGCGCTCAACTATGGTGGGCTCGGACTCGGTCTGACCAAAGCCCTGGCCAGGGCATCGCCCTCCTTCGTCCTCGACAACGCCTGGCTCGAGTGCTTGGCGGGGCTCGAGCCGCGTGCGGACCTCCAGGCCGAGGACTTCGCCCTGGCTCGCCAGGCGCTCGCCACAGAGGTCGAGGTAGAGTTCGCGGACCAGCACTCGGAGTTGGCGCGGCCGCTGGTGCTGCCAGGCTTGGAGTACATGAGCGAAGAGATGCTCTTCTTCGTCGGTGCCTGCGTCAGCCTGTGCGCCAGGGGCGATGCCCAGTCCCCTCACCGGTGCAACGTGGCTGCACGGAACTCGGCCCGCTTCGCCACTGCCTTCCACTGTCCCGTGGGGTCGTACATGAATCCCCGAGAGCGTTGTCCGTACCCTAACCGGACCCGGATAGGGTAGCTTTAGAACGAGTGGCGTCAGCCACTGGTCTGTATGCTGGAGCTCGCGCAGCATCTGATGGCGCCCATATTATTTTTGAGCTTACGATATCTCGCAGCAAAGACTACAGCAGGAACGCTGTTCTGCGATTAAATGCGCATACTGGTCTATTTTTGCTTGTTAAGATACTGATCATGCTTAGAATATGGTGGCTTCAATTCATGTCCTAGAAACACTACGCCGTTTCGAAGAGCGACTTGTTTAAAACGGTGAAACCCTGTCTGGATAATTGCTGTGTACTCTAAGAGGTGAGGAAACTGAGCCAGTAGGGAGACATGCATTTGGCTACACTGCTACGCCCACCAGAAGAAGCTAGAGGACAGGGCGAGAGGTATCTGTAATCTTACCAACTTTTAGGTCGTTAGCACTGCAACTTCCACTCAGCCTCTAAGCCGTTGTCTATAACTGTCTCTCTGTGTACTCACTAGGTTGTGGGCAATCGACCCTAGATGGCCCAACTGCCAGGCACGTGGCCCACCTAGGTCACGTGACCTTTGAGGTCTTCGCAACTAGCCCACCGGACTGTGAGCAAAGTGTCCACCGTGACAAGTGGCAGTTCAACTTATGATTCGCCGCGAGAGGTTTCTCGGGAAGAGAAACTTCTATCTTGCAATCCTCACCAGTGGAAACATCTGCCATCGCAGGGAAGTGGCGCATGGCTTAACCGCTGCACGACTGCACCAGAAGTGGTACCAGGATTCCCAGGGATGTTAAGAATGTTAAGTAGCTATTGTTAAGTAGTTAAGTGGGCATTAACCTATCAACGATATCACATCAAATCCTTAAGACTGAGCTTATGTCCGATTTCGCTGACTTTTGTCTGAAGCCTGCTTGACTTTGAAAACCGAGCATCGAACCGAAATCGAAGTGCTAGCGTGCCTAGTTCGCATTTGGACTAACCATGCTAAATAGTGCGCCATTTTTTCGTTCATTGCTTAATAGTTCTATCTGGGTTGTGCCACTAAGCTCAAAGTTGAGATTTGCTTCAGGGTACCTTAAAGGGGAAGCCTTGGGAAGTCTTAAAGCCCTGAAAAATCTGTACAAACGCACTTAGTTTTCGCGGCTGATGTGGTGTGCTGCATGGCTCTCCACATTCAAAATCACCAGTGGTTTTATGATTGTTCGATACTCCCCACTGATTTTCTGTGGCCGCGTGGAACTACTCGGCACTGCACAGGCACCATTTTATAAGTCGCAATTTCTGTCACGCAGAAGACTAAGCCATTATCATCAGCATCCTCGCTGAACCTCTCACCGCACTTCTAAAACTTTTTTTACAATTAAAAATGAAAATACTCACCGAAATCACGCTGTCCTCGCCACGGACGATCGAAGAATGGCGCTAGTTAGTAATATGCAGTCAAGTCATTTTACTTTAACGCCCCAGTAAATATGTGACTGAGTGTCAGATTAGCATCTTCATAAGTGCAATTTGCGACGGCATGGCATCACTAGGGAAGCCAGACTCCTACTAAGAATCTAGTAGAGATGTGCCGGACGTCTATCCGGAAAGTAATCGACATGATCCGATATCGCCGATGACGTTGGGCTTGCTGCTTATTAGGGCTCCCGCTTGAAGTGAATGTGCAGCGTTTTCATGTCGCTGATAGAAAAATGGGACACACCCATGAATGAATTAGTGTGAGATGTTAGCGTTACACTTAGAGTAAAACTATATTATCGACGCATTTCCATCAATGTCCTCGTAACCTTCCACGAACGAGATTTAGAAAAAAATTTATTTTATTCGTACAATCTTTCCAAAAGTTTAGCAATGATTGTAACAGTTTTTACTGATCGACTACCAACCTCGGAGCCATATTTTGGAAATATTCCTTTTGTGATTCATTTTTTAGCCTCTTTACCTTTGGAAACTGGCGCCAATATCAGCATGAAAAACTAATAAGTACTGGCGCTGTGGTTAAAGTCATGACTGATGTTACGACTGACTGATAGACATGTAACATCAATATTTGGCTACTGTATGCAAACCGGGGCTGACCGATGCGAAGAAAGTTGAAGAATGAGTCACCGAAAGAATAGTTACAAAATGTTGCCTCTGAAGCAGGAAATTAAATTTAGGTCCCTGATCGAGCCTATGATTGAGCCCTTGCTAAATCCATCCATACCACGGAGTTGTACAAAAAAAAGGTGAAGTTTTATTGATTATCCTCACAACGTACTTAGTCCGAAAAGTGAGAGCTGGTTGTGAAGTGACTCAACAGTTTTATTCACGACCAGATACGAAGTCACGCATTCTCTCAAATGGCTGGTTTTTTGTCATAATGCCAGGGCTTGCAGCGCGGAGATGAGGCATATGTCCTCCGGAGGCTATCACTGTGCACCCACAAGACATAGTCACCCGACCTGCGTGAACTGCTGCCTGCACTGCAGAGGTTTCCGTGGAGGCTCGATTGTAAGCTAGGATGTTAGCGGTTCGAGAGAAAAAAAATCCTGCAATGTCCGGCGCATGGAAATTTAGACAGACCATCCCAGAATGACCTTGACGCTAACTTCCAGGTAACTCGTGAAGTGAGAGTGGCTACTCCTGCCACCACAGAAGTTATACTCAACTGAGTAAATGTTAAAAGACGCGGCAACAAACACCCAGCACAAATATGGCGCACGCGTCGTCACACTGAAGGGACGCGAATGAAATTTATTCCCCTACTCTGCACGGTCACTGTTTTCAGCAGCACTCGGCTGCTGTGACGTATGACTTCTGGTCGCGGATGTACAATGAGTCGGCGTAAATTTAATACCCTACTCTCCACGGTCACTGTTTTCAGCAGCACTCGGCTGCTGTGACGTACGACTTCTGGTCGCGGGTGTACAATGAGTCGGCGTGAATTTAATCCCCTGCTCTCCACGGTCACTGTTTTCAGCAGCACTCGGCTGCTGTGACGTACGACTTGTGGTCGCGACTGTGGTCGCGACTGTGGTCGCGGATGTACAATGAGTCGGCGTAAATTTAATCCCCTACTCTCCACGGTCGCTGTTTTCAGCAGCACTCGGCTGCTGTGACGTATGACTTCTGGTCGCGGATGTACAATGAGTCGGCGTAAATGTAATCCCCTACTCTCCACGGTCACTGTTTTCAGCAGCACTCGGCTGCTGTGACGTATGACTTCTGGTCGCGGATGTACAATGAGTCGGCGTAAATGTAATCCCCTACTCTCCACGGTCGCTGTTTTCAGCAGCACTCGGCTGCTGTGAAGTATGACTTCTGGTCGCGGATGTACAATGAGTCGGCGTAAATGTAATCCCCTACTCTCCACGGTCGCTGTTTTCAGCAGCACTCGGCTGCTGTGACGTATGACTTCTGGTCGCGGATGTACAATGAGTCGGCGTAAATTTAATCCCCTACTCTCCACGGTCACTGTTTTCAGCAGCACTCGGCCGCTGTGACGTACAACTTCTGGTTGCGGATGTACAATGAGTCGGCGTAAATTTAATCCCCTACTCTCCACGGTCACTGTTTTCAGCAGCACTCGGCCGCTGTGACGTACGACTTCTGGTCGCGAATGTACAATGAGTCGGCGTCTTTCGCTTTGGCACTGTTGCCGAAGTCTGTCGATGAACGCCTTGTTTTCTTCCATCGCTCCTTGAAGGCGTGGACAAGGTAGATCCCGAGGAGGGCCGCCAATGCGGCCGCCACGGCGCACGTCAGTACCACGATGCTCAGCGTCGTGTTCCAAAGGCCTGGCTGCGTGCTCCTTGTCAGGTCTGCAATGTGTGTAACCACGTTTGATCAAGACTTCTTGAGAACATGACTGTGGATAAATAGAAGTTTCTCTTTCAATGACTATTCGCCGCATGGGGAGATTTAAGGGGAAACTGCGGGGGGCGGGGGCTCTCGCCAATGTGAATGCGCGATTTCAGATGGAAAAACGAGATAGGCTTAGATTTTCTCGACAGCAAATGTAAAAGAAATGCATCAAGCAAACATGACCATGTCCCTGCTCCTCTCCAACAGTTTAGCATAAACCGGCGCCTAAAGCATGAACTGGGAATTAAAATGAAATATAGAGAGGTAGCTGAAATGAGACAAATTGTTGTTTGACTAAGAAAACGCAGACTTCGGAGCCCGAGCTACCTCTGTAAATGATATGTTAAAGTACAAAAAATAAAAAAGCAAGATAAGTAGCAACTTCATTTGAGTCTGTGACTAACATGTAGTCATAATGTATTGTGACAGCTGCGTGGCTGTGGCACCCTGTCATTGTGGGCAAGGCCACAGATTGCATGCCGACCGCTGCAGCCTCGTGTTCACGGAATGAAGAACCAAAAACCGCTCGCGTACATATGTTGTGTTCTACGTTAAAGAACCATAGGTGTTATAATGAGTCCAGAGCTTTTCTCAACACAGGAGCTCACTCAAAGAACTGTTTTTGTGCTGTTTGCATGAAAAGCATGATGTTCACCATTCTTTATTTGAAGTTTCTTATATAGTCCTCAGTGCGAATTTACCGTCGCCTCTTTTTGATGCAAAGATACGGTCCTGTACAATGGCGGTAAAAGTTCTTTTTACTCCTTTTGTTATCCGGACTATAATAGGTAGTCTGCATTGTAACCACGCGTTTTCGGTGCTTGCGTACAAGCAACTTTGCTGTAGTGTGAAAATACTCGCTATGAGAACGTATCGCAATTTGATCGAACAGAAGCTCTCGGAAGGCTCCTCACCGTCTCGTCCTTTGAGAGTCTGTGCCAGGCCGAGGGTGCGGACGTAGGTGCGAAAGCTGGCGTCGGGAGGTAGTCGTACCACTACCAGGTAGTCGGTGGAAGGTAGCAGCCCCGTCACGAATACTGGAGAGCCCAGATCAGGACCCGAGAAGCTGCGCTCGGACCTGTCCTGTTGCCCGGCGGCAAGGACCTCCACCAGGAGCCGCCGTGGATCTCGCGTCGAAGTCGTTCCATTTTCTCCAGGGGGCATGAAGCAGAGCAGCGAGAATGACGTGTCCGTGTAGTTGCCCACGGTGCATGTAAGTCCAGATGAATGCTCGCCTGCAGGAACACCGGCTGTTTACAAGATGATGAGGCAAACCAGTGTCTTAAGATGGCGGTGAGGGATTCATAGCGTGCATTTGTGAACTACATTGATGTGCCTCAGTACTATGAACACGACATCTCTAGCTCATGAAATGTAGTATAAGAGGGTGAAACCAGATAGCCATTGAAAGAGAAAGGAGCTGGAGTATAACTACAAAGGAAAAAAATAATATTGCCATCCCTAATCACAGCGCACGAAACTTCACATCGAAATTGCATGGGATATCGTTTTAGGGCTGCTTTTCAATTTATTTTCATTAGCATTTTAACGCGATAGCATTATAGTCCATATTCCGCAAAAATGGCAGCAACGTCTGCCACGAAATTTACGTGGCCTTGTGACGTCATCACAACCTGCTCCCCGTGTCAGGCGGCAACCGGCCCACCGGGTTGGAAGCAGCCTGCCCACCGTAGCAGGTCGAAATAAAATTGATCATTGGTCGAGAGAGGACACGTGACCGTGTGATATCGTACTACCGGCTTAGAGGGGCAGGTGGCGACCGGCCCCCCGGACTGTGAGCAAACTGCACGCTGTGGTGGGTGGGAATTCTTTCCACTATGAACGTGCATTGAGCGTAATCCAAAGTTCCTTTTTTTTTTAATCACACCTTGCCTCTTTAGCGTACATTTTCGATACTGTCTCTCTTCGGCGATATTGACTTGCGGCTTAATCAGCATACGCATCCCGATTCGTGGTTTATAATCCTATGTGGCAGTATATGGCGATTAACACAGCAAGGATAGCAAGAACAGCGACGCACCCTTATGCGTGAAGGTGAAGCGACATGGCTGCTTCTGCATTCCCACGGCGTTCTCTGCCCAGCATGCCAGGACGGCTTCGAAAAGGGAATCGTTGGCGACGACCTCCAGGTAGCTTGAGAACGTCATGAGGGGCCTTGAGCTCTGTTTTCGACGAGAACCCTCTTTACTCGTCTTAGAGGCGTCCGAAATGTGTGTCTGGTTCTCCAAAAGCCAAAAATAGCGTAAACCGTCTCTGGGGTCTGCCTTAACGTTGCATGTAACGTTGACAACCGCATCCCTTTCCACGTGAAGCATCTGCTCTTCATCCGGATCACATTTGGGTGAATCTGCGATGACGAAAGAACGAAGGTGTTAGTCAAGCGTAGCGTTTAAAGCTGTGCAGCGAAGTAGCACACTACCAAAAGGGGAACGTGATGCAGGTAACAGCGCTGTATGAAATATTTTCGATTTAAATGCAGTAATCAAAGGCTCATAGATACCGCGTTCGAGTAGATTGCACGTTACTGACAACCAAATTTCGACGGTGGGATTCGAGCTCACGACGAGAGCATGGTGCCTGACCTCCAGTGATCGTGGGTTCAGATTCCACTGCGGTCAGCTCATATTTTTTTGTTGTGCCAAAGTTATGCTGTGTTGAAAAAATTTTCTTGCTTATTGTCTTCGTAATGGACAAAACCTTCATGAAAGTAGTGCCATAACCTATGTTTTCTTTTTTTGGTCTTCTACGTAAATATAGCCTAATCCGTCACTCAACTGTCTGATTGCGCTCTGCTCAAGTAATGGTACGTGCGCACAATGTTCTCATGGAATCTAAGTTATGAGCATAGCGTCAGTGCCATGAATCACATGACACGTAGGACGATTTCTTAAACAGGCACTGCACACAGCGTATACTTGCATTTTACGCGAAGATGAAACGCGGTGCTTTCGACTTTATCGCCGGTGGCCCCGTTGACTCGGCAGGAGTAGCTTCCAGAGTGGCTTGGATTGACTCGGCGCATCACCAAATAGCGCGATGTTATCAGCTTGCCCTCGGCAGGAGCGTCTTGGAGCTCCTGGCCGTCATGGAGCCAAGTGACGTCACCGATTCTAGAGGGTGCAAGGACTGAGCACTCCATGTAGACATCGGTGCCATCGGTGATGTGGCTGGCGTTGAGGCCCGCCCCTAGCTTGAGGCTTACTTCCGGTTTGTCTGCGCCAGACATATCGTATATAGAAACAAGAAAACAGTACTTTGAACACTGCACATCGCGCTGTATGCAATAATTTAGGGACTGTTGTTTTCGTTTTCTTTTTTGCCAACAGATCCAGGATGTCAAAACCGGTTATATTATGTGAACCTAGATTTGGATACAAATCATTTTATGTAAGAAGAGGTTTCATACTTCTACTTTTTTCGGATTAATGTTTGCAGGAGAACAACAGTTAGCGCTAGTTCTTCCTTGAGGACATAAGATGTCATGTTTCACTAGCAATATGGAAATAACAGGCTTCAGTAAAACCTCCTCACGGAATGAAATATTTCTTGTTTTTCGAATTTACTGCAATTACCTCGTGTCGCAGATCACCATCTCCCCATTTCCCCCGTAGCATTTCCTTTTCCGTCCAAGATCATACTGTCTGTGTTTGTATACGGCGAAACGTTTAATTGAATGCCACAGGGGCCAGTTTAAATACATAAGGGTCTTTCAACAGTATGTCGTTAGCGTGGTAGCGCGTGATACAAAATTAGACAATCCGTCCAATATTGGACGTATATTGGCAAAGGCCGGTATTACAAAGGACCAGGGTGAAACCATCCATTTGCAATATTGGGCTGATTACCTGTGCTGCTTAGGTTATGCCAGTAAGAAATCTGGTCATCACCTGTGTTTTCGCCTTTGGCTTCTCAAACGTACTTTTCGACTTTGTCTTTGAACTAAACAGCTTGATGAATAACAGGAGTTCGAAAAGGTTCAATATCATCATTAATCTGGACACAAACCTCTGGAACTAGCAAAAATATCCGCCAATTTTCTTGCAGCAATTTGATGTTTGCGCACCGAAAAACTGCTTTCATTTTTTTTTCTCGATGGTAGAAATCGCGTTTAGCTCTGTTTTTAGGATTTGTTTTCGTGTTTTAACACTTCAGTTAAGACTTGCTTTACGTAAAACCCACGTGAAAAGAGGAATAGTTATGAGTCTTGCAGGAATATCTTAAGAGTTTTGTTGCCTCTACAAGTTGCGACTAGCTTGCGTCCGCTTTCCTTAGCAATGTTCACCATTTTCGAGAGCGCAACATCACACTTATGTCCTTTCGTTCGTGTTTGCTAGTAGTCCCCTTTGAATTTTTATTCCCGCGGGTATAAGATATTCTGTAGGGCAAAACTGTGCATTACTGATAAGAGGGGCGACATAATGTAAGGAAGCAAATACAAAACAAAAATTGGCAGTGGCTTAGCTCGGCTATGCCAGGATATACGTAGCGAAAGCTAAGGCATAGCTTGGTTAGCCTTGGTTAATCTTGATTGCAAGTTCAGGTTAGTCTGGTTGTCTGGACAGTTGTCACGTGGTTCGTCCCGCGGTTGGTCACGTGACCAGTCACGTGGTTGGTCACGTGGTGCGGTGCGATCAGGTTGGGAATGCGAGCACGGCGAAACTGCGAGTTCGTGGCCAATGTAGCTTTCGCTACTAAAGACTTGCAAAATATTTTCTAGGGTTTACAAGACGTGTAGATTTAATAAAAAAATACTGAGAAAACGATATAGCAGATCACAGAGAAATAAAGAAACAAACAAACCTTATTATTAAGATTTTTCCCCGCGTCTTGCATAATGTAATTAACCTGGCCGTATTTATTGACAGGAATGGCAATGCTTTAATTTAAACGCCTCCATAATCCGCTAGTTACTCACCTGAAAGGTCAACCGCCAAGTAGCGACTGAACTCGCGCCGACCACTCGGCAGGTAACTGTTCGAGGAGCGACACTCGAGCAACTTTCCCGCATGCTCTCGAGGCGGCAGGAGAAGCACACTTTTTGTGACATTGCCTTCATGGCGAGTGTGACTGAGGTGGTCGCCCAACGGGTGTCCGTCCAAGAACCACGTCACGTTGGAGTGCGGACGGCTGCCAATAACTTCACACTCGAAGCTGCGAGGAACGTAGAGGCCTTCGGCCGCATACCGCCCGGCGTTAAGCTTTGAGAGCGGAGAAGTAGGCACTTGAAAGCCACCGGATCCAGCTGATCCTTGAGATGTGGACGATGTCCCAGCCGAAGTCCCACCTACATCCCCAGAGACGGGGGCTTCCATGACCCAACCAGAGGTCTCGCCTTCACCGTAGGGCCAGCTCCACAAGGAAATCTCCGTAGGGGCCACTACGATTGGAACAACGAATGTCATTCATTACATCAGCCGTTTTTGTTGCATGTAGTCGACCCTGTGTCCGTAGGAGTGCCCGACATGACAGCATATACAGGGTAGGTAGCAATTAGAAGGGAAAGAAATCATTTTGGACTGAAATGAAGCGACCAACTTGCAGGCTATTTGTGGGTACTGCCCCTGTCAAAGAATTTGGGAGTGTTAACGATGACTTTCTTGTGATAGATAGGATGGTAACTAGCAGGCATTTAGGTCCTTGCTTTGCGAGCTGTTATCACTGAACAGAGCATGAACACCGGCCAATCATATACCGAACTGATGTGCGAGGCGTATACTCTCATCCGAACTGCCAGATGGATTACTGTTAAACGACGCTGAGGTTACTGCAATGAAGCAAAATGAACTACAAGTAACGACAAGTGACCTATTGCGGAACGCCAAAGAATGTGCATGTCTACGTAGCTTTTGTGCCTGCGGCACTCTGCACAGGCCTCATGGAACTTTTTGCGGCTGACTAGTGCGAAATTGGGACTTCATGCAGATTGATACATACCCTGTGCCATTAGAGTAGTCCGCTCATGACAGCTTGGAATTTGCAGACGCGACGACTTGGTAAATGCCGCCATTACCATGCTCCCTACTGTCCTCATTGTAACCCGTACAGACGCCCCTCATGTAACAAGCCTATTTCTACGTGTCAGTCGCAGCTTAGTAATCTGCCAAAACATCCATGGTCTGGCGGCTCGCATCCCGCAGCCAATTCGTATTGAGTGGGTCCCAAGTGACCTCCTGAGTTCCCAAAGCCGTGCTGATTCTGTGACCCGCTTGCCAACCAACCACGTCATTGCCCCGGCTCCTCAATCTGCATGATCTCACTTTCCTTTTAAAAAGAAAGGAGCACCTCCGACGCCGCGCACGTACTCTCGTCCTTCAGTGTGCGGTACCCCCCCTCCCCCCCCCCCCCCCCTCCCGCGGTGTTACACTTGCTGAGGAGGTAAAGCTTCGGAGGATCCGGGTCGGTATTGTCCTCACTATCCCGAAACCGGCCTCAATTGCGAAATTTGTATCCCCGCCTCGGGTGCCCAGTCGGTAATGGCCGGAATATTAATGCCGTTATTCGTCACTTGCTGTGGTTTTGCTCGGAACTGAAACCGACGAGAATCCGGCGCCTGGCTGCGGCGGGTTTCTTATCGAGCAATCATTCGTCGTATATCACTTGAATGCAAAATCCGAATTACCGCTCGCTTGTCGACTTCATTAAACAAACCAGCCCTTTTTTCCATTTGTTTGACCATGCTTTCCCCTCGCCAATCGTTGCATACCCATTTTATGCCCTGAGGCATTAAATGTCGCTTAAAATAAAAATTGATGCCAAGGCGTCAACCTGGTGCATCAACCACGTAAACGCCGCGCTTGCGCTACTCGATGTCAACTCTCAACTCGATATCAACTATAGCGCGCGCCGTACGAATGTTTTTCGCGAGTCACACGTACTTACGAAACATGTCCAGGAGCACCCAGCTCTCGACGGGCAATGAGACGCCGCTCATCGCCAGGCAGCTGATGTTCCGAAATAAGTGCTCGCGGCGTAAAGGGCCGAGTTCAATTGTGGTCGCCCAGCCGCCACTAGGCGTCGCCACGGTGCCGAGCGACGAATTCAGCGCCTCACCGCGGTGCTTCCAAACAAGCGTCACCTTGTGGCTGACTGCGAAAATAGCGCGCAGCAATCAATACAAGAGCAGTAAACGCGTGCAGCTCATTCTCTTCGAGGCCGCGTATGAGTCACTGAGTAGAAATGCACTGTTTGGAGAGTTTACTGATTTTTGGACTTGATATGGTCGTCCCTTGAGAGACTAGACAGCTGCTAGATTTAAACATTTTTTCTGTTTTTTTTTGGGGGGGGGGGATGTTACAAACGTGTTGGCACCACCTGGCTTCCCGCAGTGGGATAACAAATAAATCAATTCCAGCAATGAGGTATAGAGATACGGTGGGCAATATCGAACGCGCTCGTTCCCTTATTACTTTTAAGAAAAGGATATAGTTTTGCGCACCAGGAGTAATGAGCGCGTGAAAGCACAGTAAATGTGCCTTATAACCTAGCAGCGCAAAACTCAAGTTTAGAAATAGGTTAAAAGTTACTTAATACCTTTTCCCATCATAAAGGTACCCTCCTCTTGCCAACTTTATGCATTACTTTTGTTACTAGCGGATGGTGAATTACTTGTCAAAAATTGAGCTTCAATTAAAATCTGTGCTTCCAGTGTTAAAGTGCCAGAAACTGCTGAACACAGCTGTTCTAGAATGTGCTCCGGCATTCAAGACTGCTCCCTGTTTGTATATTACAAAACTTGCGAAAACTAAGCTTAGATCCTTAGCGAAACTGAGCTAGTTTGTGGCGCAAAAGATAACTTAGGCTTTTTCCCCCAAAAGGTAGTAACGAAATTAGCACACTGAAAGCGAAAACGTATTTATCTAAACTTTGCAGCTAAAACTTTCATGTCAACTAAACTGTGCTTTGAGAGAAACGCTAACGAGACGCTGCGTATCCTCTTACACGTACTAAATTATGTGCAGCTCGTTTTTACAGCTCTCACCAAAGACTGGGAAGGTAAAGCTATTGCCGTATAATACGGCGTCGAAGAAGCACTTCAGCGCTCAAATGTTAATTTTCCGATGCCATTTTGTCATGTTAGTGTACATTAAATATTTTAAACCGTAAAAACACAAACTCGATCACAGACAAGAATAACGACTGCGCGTAATTTTCCAACCGAGATTCTCGGTGACATTATGAAGACGATGAAAATTCAACTAAAGCGTATATGCCCGATCCAAGAACAGGCGGATTACATTTGTTTTATAAAAGATGTTTTCTTACCCGCTGGCACGACGCAGGTCAGTCGCACGACGTCACCCTCGTTGTAAGGTCCCGCCGTTGAGTTCGAAACAATGCCGCTGGAGTCTGTGAGGACGGGTGGTGGCTGTAGAACTGCAATAAAAAAAAATGATAGGAATATCAGGAGCGATGCTACGCAATTCCCGCATTCTACTGGTTAACTTTTCCACGTTTCCCCACGCCCTAGTTCGTTCTATTAGGCAGTCTCCTCTGAGTTACAGTATCTTCTCGGCCCGTAACATGCAAAGCCACGTTGGCGTTTACGTAGTGTACTTCATAGTTTCGTTTAACCACGTGGGTTGAACTGTTATGCCAAGGTGTACTGTCAGCAACAAATGAAACGCAAACAAGACAACTGAAATGGAAGCACAAACACACAAATATATTAGCCGGTGAAGGGGAAATACAAGCGCGGTTGATAGCACTGCTTAAGGGCAGTACTGTCGAACTTCGTTATAACGAAACAATTGGTATAACGAAGGAATGACGATTCCCCTTAGAATCTCGGTCAACGCGGGATATAAAGAAGCTACGGCTATAGCGAAGTTATCGACAGGCCCCTTCAAATTCGTTATAAAGAGTTCAACTGCATTTGCACCTTCGAAGTGAAATTAATCAGCGCTAGTATTGTGCTTCCCCCAACTAAGATCATCTCTTTTTACTGTTCGGGTTTCAGTTGCATTTTTCGCGTTTCATTACTTGCCGGCAGTACCCTTAAGCGCACTGTGCCGGCCTGCTTAAAAACAAAACAAAACACGTGACTGAAAATTCTGGTATCCTTGTTGTTATTTAAAGGAACCGTGGGGACAAATATAGAAGTTGACTCGGATTAATAGGGCGCGGCGCTGTGATTAAAAGAGACCGCTCAGCGCCGAAAAAGGAACTTTTAAAAGCTAGAAAAGTTCAGAAAACAGGATATAGGTGTCACCACCCCAAGCCGTTTTCGCTTGTAAACTGCTTGCGTCGACATCGATTTTTTACGCGGATCCCAAAGGCTACGGTGCACAACCATTGACTTCAAAACGGTGTCAACGCTCACTTTTAGGTGAGGACACGACAAGCTTAATTCGACTGGCGAGAAGGATTTTTAAATCCAATTTTCTCGGCGATAACTGTGTCTTCCGCTGCCGGACAAACATCAGCGTAGCCAGAAAGAGCCAGCTAATTAGTTTTTACTGAGAATAATAAGTAGAGTTTTGCAGAGCTTCGCCTTTAAACTTTGTTCCCCTTGTAGGTCATAGATCGAACGTTTTGTCACTGGCGCTGGCTCTATGTATGAAATTTCGACTTGCTTATCGCCAGCAGAAATAATTCATCACAATAGACACCCTCGCATAGACTTTGTTCAATGTACACTCATGCAGTGTCAGTACTAGTGTTAGGACATATATTTAATTTCTAGGCTGCAAAGCCACCTCGAAGCTATCCTTCGCTTTTGCTTTCATAATTACACACAAAACTGGCGTACGAATTCGAAATATTAGGACGCTAATAAAATTGCTGGCCGTAGCGTTTGCTTTCTATATCAATTTTTTTTTGCTGCCGCATGTACCCTGAGAAAAGAAAAAGTAGTTATAGCCGGAAAAGCGTGAGGTGTGCAGGTGCAAAAATTCGGTGGGGATAGGCTGGAGTTTACGTAATTGAGGCTGAATACGACGATATTAATATCCATGATGATAATATCCACGCCAGTAACGTCCCTGAGGAAAAATGCTTCTCAGACCTTTTTGTCAGGCCGCGCTGATAAGACGGGCTTTAATGTGAGGTCTAAGCAGCAGGAGCTTTCCCAAAACACTATTGTATCACTGGTGCATAGTTGACAGAGCAAGCGATATATTGCAAGCCCCCGCTTTATTACGCCTCCGCGTCCTTGGCCGACACCGAGGGAGGCTGTGTTCTGTTAGCCCGCTGAGCCAGCTTAGGCGACTGGGTGTAGGATCTAGTAAAAGCAAACACGCTCCCTCGGCAAACAAGTAAAAGCAAACAAGCTTGGGGAACTCTTGCTTTCCACTGGGATTAAGTGAGCAGTCCCAGCCTACACACCAACCGGGTTTCATACGCCCGGCTAACCAGTCGTCCCTTTGGGGTTACGGGAACGCGCGGAACCTCCTCTTGCAAGAGCCTCCTGCTGAACTTTAGGGTCTTCCTGGTTTCTATGTGCCGAAACCTACCGAGGAGAGACGCTCGACGAGCTGCCTTAATTACGCAAAGTATAGCGCGTGCTAGAAACGGATGTCTTATGAGTGCACAGCGGAGCAAAAGAGGCCTACAGCGGGACAAACAGCAAGCGTGCACTAATGGTGCATGGCTGAGCGCACGAAACATCAACGAAGACCAATGATAGCCTCTCGCTCAGACATGCATCTCACCAGTGATGCCTACAGACGGTTACATCAAGAGGAGATCTACTGAAATGTATGCAGCTCATACGTTCAAGGGTTCTGAAGACGATAGTAAGGCGCAGATACAAATAGCAGAGGAAAAAGCACGTTATGGTTTATAATTGGTGGTAGAACAAACGACAGAAGCAATGCACAACTTAACATCAGCACAGACGCGTCATTCCGGGTGTTTCTGGGAAGACTTTCAAAAATTTTTAAAAATAGGCTTTTTGGGGTAAAAATCTGGCTTTTGCGGCATAGTATTACAAGTGTTGGCGGACACCGGAAAGCCGGTGGATTATATTAGGTAGTAAGCTGGTTAACTAATTTCTGATAAGTAAGTTTTTAGCTATCACTGATAGGCAACTGGTTACAATCAGAGATTTGTAGCCGGTCGTTAGTAATAGCCATATCAGTTTTTATGATTTCGAAAACGCCGCTGTGGCTCGACAAAATCTGGCTGCATCGCGCGAAAATACATGCACCTTCGAAAGTGTGCAGGCAAAGCGGCCCCTCCAGTGTATAGAACTAGTCGAAAAAGCTAAATTTTGTCGAGCTACAGCGCCAAGGGTAATCGCGTTTTCGAAATTCCAGAAACTGATATCGCTCTTACTAACGAGCGGCTAGGAATTTCACTTTGCAAGTAGGCACCGAATTCTACTAGTTAAAAATTCAAGTATTAAAAACTAGTCAGCCGGTTTACTACCGAAGACGATTCGCCGGTTTCCTGGTGTCCACCAAGACTAGTAATACTATGCCGCAAAAGCCAAATTTTTACCCCAAAAAGCCTAGTTTTGAAAATTTTTGAAAGTGTTCGTTGAAACGCCCTATGCCCGTGGAGCCTTCAATCAGATTAGCAGTGCTACCAATGACTGCGGCCCCATTGAATGCAACGAAAACGACTGTCTATCACTAGCCTTTATGAAAACTGGTAGCGGGAAGGGGTAGACGGGGACAGAAGACGCTTACGAGCGTACAATAACGATATGGCGAGTGGGTGAAGGAGACAGATTATGCATCGACACAAACCAACGATCTAACCGCGTAACGCGTAAATTCTGAATCGCCACATGGCGTTTAGCAGAGAGAGCAATAAGAGAGTAATTACTCATTAGCATCCGCCAAAGCACAGCCATACGGCAAAAAAGGAAAGCTATACAGCTTCCACAGAAACTTCATAGAAGGAAAAATTCGCCCTGGTCTTGGGTTCGAACCCGCGACCACCGCTTCACTGGAGCAGTCACTCTACCAACTGAGCTAACTGGGACGGCTAGCTTTAATCAAGTATTGATCAATTTGCTCTCGCCCTACCGTATGCCAGCCGCGCCGGTTAGCTCAGACGAGACGCGTTTTTGAAGTGCCCGAGAAAGCCGTGGCAGATGGCTTACAGCGAGTGTGCAGATAGATAGCACTTAAGTCACGATATTTCCACTTGCAATATTGCGTTGATAACATTAAACGTCGCTGACGTTTTGCGCTACGCTGTCTGACGTATTGGAAACGTAGACGCGGTACGCGTAACGACTGAACACGAATAAGCCAATATGGGAGGAAAAAGGATGTAAGCTCTCTTATAGCGCATTCCTTTTTAGGGGCAGGGCAAGTGTCGCACTAGTTTCGGTCACTAAATATGCGGAATGCTTACTCTGGCAATGAAGGTATATTCCAACTGCAGAGCATATTAATGTGCAGTTAACAATGAGAGGAGGCTTTTAAACGCGGAAGCAGAGGTCCTGAGGTTAGCAAATGGAGGAGATTGAAACCTTGGTTGAATTGCCGCAACGGCTAGAGCTTCGCATATTTTAAACAGGGAATTTGTTTTCGTTGATAACCGCCAGTGTTCCCAATTTCTAGGGATGAAATTAGATGCCAGAGCTCGGGAAGCACACCCTGCCCCTTAATGGGAGTGCGCTGGAGGAAGGCTTACTCCTTTTTTTACTCCTTTCGTGTTAAGAGTGCAGGGTGCGTTCGTTTCGATATACGAGGCTTTATCTCTATATTTTATCGACTGCTCCTTTGCACGTTCCGCGCTATCTTCTTTCACTGATTGCCGTCGCACAGATTCGGGAAAAACTAGGGCGAGCGCAAGACTCGGCACATCCTGCATAGCAG
Source organism: Amblyomma americanum (assembly GCA_030143305.2). Lineage (NCBI taxonomy): Eukaryota > Metazoa > Arthropoda > Arachnida > Ixodida > Ixodidae > Amblyomma > Amblyomma americanum. The sequence goes on along the minus strand of JARKHS020031812.1, from coordinate 181,993 downwards.
CCCATATCTATACCTTCAGCCCGTTTCGCATACATAGGTATAGATAGGTAATGGTGATATGACGGGTTGCTGGGATCGCAACGCATGTTACAATGTGTTAAAGCTTTGTAGGGGGCTAGTTGGTTGTACATACTGAGACTGGGGAGCGCTACAATCAAGACAAGGGGACAGCACCACATAAGGACACCACGTGGGGTTCTTATATTGTGTTGTCCCCTTGTCTTGATTGTAGCGCTCCCCAGTTACAATGTGGTAACAAATGTATAAACTGGTATCAAGAGCAATCTCATTTCAAGGCAAACATGTACCTCGTAGTTTTATACGTGATCAACACGTCTGGACATGTCATGTGGCTGGAAGATATCCTCACGTTAAATACCCGTTCGCGATATCAAACGTTATGGAGCAGTCAAAATCGTTTTCTTCACAACTCTGATGAATCCCAGCCTAGGAGCACTGCTAACACACTGATATCCGTGGTGCAATATTCCAGTACGTAATATATTTCAGCGGTGAATATTTTTCTCGCTCTATTAGCCATCGGCCTGGGACAGATTGTGCTTCGGCGAGACACACCGCAGGAGTTTGGCGACTCCATGAGTAGCTTGGCCGAAACAGGCTCCGCTGATGCATAAGCGCGTGCGTCATATCATCGGGTGAAGCTGTATCGATCGCCCGTGCCTTGTGTATACCAAGAGTTGGCAGGGGTAACTCGTGGTTGCGTAGCTCGTCTAATGAAGGCAGCTGTTGCATTCGTTGTGGCCCGGAAGCCGGCGTCCTGCTGTTAATCACCTGCGTGGACCACACTCGAAGCTTACTCGATGCCAGGTAATTAGAATTATGATGACGCCGCGGTTATGTGCGCCGGTGGGACAGATTAAACATTTAAACGTATCACTACTCCCTGAAGTAAGCGCTGAGGTGGAAACAAAAGCATTAATCAGCCAGTTCAGAGCGTCCTCATACCTCTGCACTGCAGGGGGCCTCCACAGCAAAGCGCCGTCCAAAAAAAAAATAGCAGACATTATGCCGACTACATGCTGAAGGAATGATCATGCAATCGGAAGTGCATCCCTTGCTCTCACCACAGGTCTGCACTTTGAAAAAATGCACAGATATAGAAGATTTGTTGAGAAAAACATTATTGGGTGAAAATAAAATCACCAAATTAGGCTTATTTCTTAACTTCCACAAAGGATGAAATTGCGCACGCGTACTCATGCATTCACATCAAATAAATATGAGCATTAAATTTATTATAGTGCATACTGAATTTGCAGTAAGACCATTGAAATTTTTGTCGGTTTTCCTCTAGGCTAAGTTTCTTTTTTTATTAAGTAGGTACACCTTTTAACACGCCACCTTTTTTATCGTGATATGCTTCAGCACCTGACACTTCCACTGCTTTTGATAATTATGCTAGAAAAACGGTCAGTGAGATATTTCTATACAGACACGATAGTCGCGTACAGAATGATTTTCGTAGGAAGTCAATGGAGTCCAGTCGACCAATTGGAAGCGCAGTGCTTCTATTGCGAGATTGGAGTTGTCTGCCACAAGTTATGCAAATAGAAAATCGACCAATCGATTGCATATATTCCTGCCCATTCTCCAAGATTAATGAGCGTGCGACGGAATAAATAAGCCACAAAGTGCCCCTGTTCGCTCAGGTTTAGCCACAGAACATTACGGTTGAATCGTTGGACCAATGGCGGTGCTTGACTGAATGCAGCGGACAGTGAATGCGAGAGAAAAATGTGGGCTAACCAGTGCTGACGACGACCATGCCCATTATGACATGCATGGCGACCATAGAGCGCCGGTATTGAACAGAGTAAGGTGTACTCGCAACACTCGCGCTAGCAACGCGACATTTATTTTCGGCTGTGCAAGTTATTCGCAAATAGAGAAACCAAAAATTCAGACCGAATTCTTGTCAGGAACGCAGAAGACTGTTGGAGTGAATGGAAAGCGGCTCATTTAATGGGTCTTCATCAACATCGTCAGTCTAATCACGCCCACTGCAGGAAAATTGACTACCACTTTACTGGGCCCTTTGCTAGCCGCTCCCATCCTGTCCTTGGAAACTCGCAATATGATCCCATCTCCTGGATCCCTCTCCTAGGGCATGACTGCTCATATCTCGATTGAATCAGCTGCTTTCTCGTGATATATGAAGACTACGAAGGCTGTGAAGGGCTGGTTATATTCAGCGCGAGGCTCTATCAGCCTTTACTAATGATGTGAATGTGGAGTATTGCGGAGTACGCTCTCCGAAAAACAGCCACGACATCTCATGTTGTTCTTATACTATTAGTGGTTACCTAAAAAAATACCTTGCCAGCAACCTAACTTAACTTAACTTAACCTAACCTAATCTAACCTTATCTAACCTAACCTAACCTGATCTAACCTAAGCTAAGCTAACCTAACCTAACCTAAGTAAATCGGTCTGTAATTCATCAAGTCTTCAACATACCATTTTTATGGATTTATAGAATGTTGCCATTCTTCCGTGCTTCATGTGGGCACGAATAAAATTCTTTCCTTGCGTTTATGTTTTTTGGAAATGGCGCGGATGACATTAATAAGTTTCGAGGAGTACGCAGAGATCATCTGCAGTATATTCGGTGTTTATTCGCTATCCTTCCTGTTCTCGGGGCTGGCTTACTTGAGAATTACAACGAATCAGAACAACGCAGCAGCAATTGTATTGCACTTTTTGTGTGCCTAACGTGACGTAAGCTCTACTTTTGACGTCATAGCTACCACCCGACTCCTGAAAACTAAACCGAAACGGCATGGCAGAAGGACTTGACTTCCTAGTTTGCCATTTTGATACTTTTGGACATCATTCGAAAATAAACACAGCAAAAAAAACCCCGTCAACCACAATAGTCAATTCAAACATTTGCAGTGGGCACTTATATCTACTATACTGTCATTGTCTACAGCGGCACTATAGTCGCTGGGTGACTGCCTACAGGCAAGTCAGCAGTCGGTCTAACGAAAATGGTAAAGCTGTTTCTTGATGTATTTCTATAAGAACTAATGAAATGAAATTTAACGTGACTATGAACTCGTATAACCAGACAAGCTGCCTCTATTAAATTTGATTCACCGACACCTTTACTACAATGTGAGCTAACGCAGTATTCTAGCGCATTGCCGTATTGATCCGTCATGAGTTTCGCGAAGCGACATACGTAACAATGAGAGAAACCTATGCGGAAGGTGAGCTTTACCGTTAAGCTGCGCCATCAAGCCGGATTATATCGTAAACTCGATAACAGATCTGCTTAATGCCGCCTGTTTCAACCCCATGTCCATCAAAAAACGACCCTTGAAGTCTAGAGTCTGACGGAAACCCGTCTGGTCGGGATGGCACATGACGAAAGTAGAAGGCGCCGACCAAAAGAGATGATGGGATGACGTTTCGGCTCCCCCACGGGAGCCTTGTTCCCAATGAGGCAATGACGTTCAGTTGCGAACCCAATGAGGTTCAGTTGTGAACAAGGCTCCCGTGGGGGAGCCGAAACATCATCCCATCCTCTCTTTTGGTGGGCGCCTTCTACTTTCGTCAAAAAACGACCCGTCTACGCGACTTAGTTCAATACAGCACGCGTTAAGCGTCAATGTCGGTTGTATGTCACACTCATTTCCGTGATTATTGATAATGGTTGCAGCTTTTATACCGCGAGAGGTCGTTCAAGGCCAGGGGACATATTATTAGGGGACGGAATAACATGAAGATTCGCTTACACGGAAGCCTCGATGACGACGCGTATGCTAATGTCACCGGATGTTTGGTACATACACGAGGCTCATTTGTTTGTATTTGTGCAAGTACAACGTGGTTAGAGACTGTTAGGAGCCAACATGCACCTCTTATCTACACATGACACGCCAACCACTCAACTTAGCCACACTACATTTTTCTGCACAAAAAAAAAACGGCACAAAAAGCGCGTAACTTAGAGCCAATTCGGGTGCAGACGCTTTCCTGTGTGCTTGTTTGAGCCGTGGATCGTTCGCCTCGTCATGGCAACGCCTTCATCGCACAGCCTTTTATTTGCTGCAGAAGAGTAGCGGGCCTTCCCCTAAAACAAACAGACAGAATGGGAAGCGCAGGTCCACGCCCCGAGTAGGAAAAGCCTGCGCGGATACTGCCCCGACACTCGGTTCTAGGTAATTTGTTCCTTCTGCTACAGTCTGCGGCGTTTCACGAAACTTCGCAACAAGCCTTAATTAAAGGGCGACTCAGGGTTCTTCCTTTCATGCGGGTGCCCGGAATTCAAAACAACTTATTGTAAAAATCAGCAACAGAAAACCTCTTCCTTCTCTTGAGCCTCTGCGGCTGACTTTCGTCGCAACTTAGGGAGACCTAGTGTCAAGAACTAGGCAGCAGCGCATGACGGGGCATGAAGGGTGAAGGGGCCACACGGGCGCTCGTAATGAACAACCGGATGTTTTTCGAGGCAGCCGACAGTCTTTTTATCGAAGACACTGTGTCGACATCAAGAAAAGCTTAAAGATAATAGAAAAATACGTAATTTTTATGATATTTATGTTTTCATTGATGTTAACGCAGCGTCCTATATAGAAAGAGAGAATTTTTCTCAGTATCCAGTCAGCCGGTGTTCTTCCAAACCGTGGAGCACACATGTCTCCTCATGCTGCAATGTTTTTCGCTCAACTGTCTTTCCCAACAGCTAACCTGTGTTCTCGCCAATGTGTCAAATATAGTCTACAACATTGCTCACAATCCATATTTTTACTATACCTACCAGAAACACCAGGAGTGCAAGCCATCTGAACTTTAATCTCCCTTTAACACGTAACTTTTATGGTCGGCGATTGCTGCAGTTCTGCGGTGGTAAAATTTGGAATGGCATCTCACTTGATATCCAAATATCTAGCAACTTCGAATACTCTGCAAAAAGATTTTTCCTTAGTGACATGTACTAATCACAAGCAGTATTTCTTTTTGTTGTTTTTTGCTCCTTTTTTCATGTTATGACTGGCATGCATTCGCACTGCTTGAATTTCTTGCCTATCACTGTGCTGCCAAGCATACGCGACTGTGGGCGCAAGCTACCTTTGGCTATGGGGCCGTCAAATTTTGATGTATGATTTGTGTCTTAAATAAAGAAAAACAATCTGTCTAAAAAAGAAAAATAATTTTCTTGGTCAGCCCTGACCATGGGCAGGGCTGACCAATTGGAGCAGGGCTTTGCGACTGTTTTCACACAGTCCTCAAATTTGGCGAGTTTCATAATTCGACCCCAGAAAACAGGTGCGCGTTTGTAAGGACGAATGACTTAAACCAAACCGGAGAGTAGACTATAAAACGCCATCAAATGGTGCGGAGCTTCTGGAAATTCAGGAAGCCATCCCGTTACATCTTTGAGGTCATCTCGACAGTAATCTATTTTTTCAGCAGCGAATCACAACGACAAAGAAACTCGGTGTAACACGACGACATCCAAGAGCCTTTTCAAAAGGCTTTTCAAAAGCTTTCACAAGAAAGCAAACAGCTGAGATGACTAGAAAGTTTGAACAAAATTTTTGTCTTGTTCTTTCTATTTTTCTACCAGTATAAACCGGCAGCAATAGGCTGAAAGGTGGCACTAGAAGGTAAAGGAAGAAAAAAAGGACAAGAAAAAGTAAAAAGAAAGAAGACTGCTCGCCTGTTACTCAAGGCTTCTGCTGTGTTCATGACCAGCATGAAGCAAGAAACACTTTATTTGTCTGAGGACATGCCTGTGCATGCTGACTTGATTACGAAAACCTCCAGTCAGATTCACAGGGCTTGCGTAGTGCGTAGATGAGAGTTTCCTCCACGATACGGCTTTCTGCAAGTCACGTACTGGTCACGTGATTGCTCATATGACAGCAGCTGAGCTCATGTGTGCCGGGTATAGTGAACTAGTGCCGGGTAAGACGCAACTGCGGAGACTTGAAGCCCGCTCGGCAGAATGGTTCAGTTCAGTTGGAGCAGGAATTATTGGGAGCAGAAACGCCTTCCATCCGTCGGACCAGTCGGCTAATTGCGCTGAGGTTACTTGTGCTCGTCTCCTGCTGGAACCGTAATTCCGAAGACCGGAAGATATGACGCGCTATCTAAGCTTTTCTTCTTATACGCAGTGCGGAACCTTTTGAGAATGGACGGCTCTGATTAGTCCGTCTGTTGCCAAAATTTTGACCAAGTTTTCGTTCCTTGCCAACGCGGCCTAGCGTACGCCGATAAAACAAATGGTATGACACTTCGTCTGAATACAGTGGCGCGTTGGTCCACAAGTGGTCACATATCGCAGCATAAAATATCAAAGGTGTACTGATGTGGATACGCGCCCTGTTATGCGGAATGCTTGCCGCAGTTTCGATCAGTGGAATAAACGATATACTGAAATTTTTCTTTTTTATTTCACGGGAAATTTTAACCAGACAAACTAAGAAGTCACGATTTGTGTTTCTGTTCTTAAACACGCTCATCGATGGAATATTAAACAGAAATGGACGCGACTTCCCGTAGTAATCAGTGCGTATGCGCTCTGGGCCAGTTTAGTATACAGGGTGTTTTTTAATTTCTTTCTAGTCACATCCTCCGCTATTGAGACAGCCAGATGCTGGTAACAGCATGAATGTTGTAGCGAATTACGCAGCATGACAGGATTTAAATCTGGATATAATTGAAATTAAGTAACTACGCCATCCCAAGCCGTATATTGCTTCTCTAGCGGCAATTGAACATAGGCCCTTTGTTCGTGTTGCTTTCCAGGCTATTTAAGGTATTAATATACAGGAAGGACGGCATAAATACGCTCGGAACAACGCGTAATCTACGGCGGTCATTAACGAGCTCGGTGCGCGAGACAGAGGGATAAATATTGCCCACAGCTGTTCCGCCTTTTCTGGTTCCGCCTGGAACCTGCCAATGATAGACACCACCTGCACCTGAAAGCTCCCACGTGTGCTTCCGCAAACGCAATATATCGTTGAATTCTTTCTCTTGCTTTTTTTTTTCCTGCACTTGCCCAGTGCACGTGTCTGGAACGCGTGTGGCGCACTGTGCCAAGGTCGGGCGAAGCATTTTTCACAACATCCATGCCACGTGTACTGCGCCTTTGGGCCAGGTATTATTGGAAGGAAAGACCATCAGGCCGTGCACGGCTTGATGGCGGCACTCAAGGAACCGATTGCCATCAGCGGAGTAAATTCACTTGGCTGGTATGCTATTTAGGTTTGTATAACAGTGAGCACTAGCATACGATTGCGAAAAGCGTGACTATAAAATGCAGGCAAACTCATCACAATGGCAGTTCCTTAAAATTAGTTTAAAACAACTGCAGGAAGAGGGCATGTCGTTCAACATATATTCTATGTCCACGTGATACGCTCGTAACTAGTTTCTACCGCTCCGTCAAGACACCTTAAGCGTCACCGTAGAGTTGTCGGTTCCGGGGCTTTTGTAATGATGAAGAGCAGCTAGGCTGCTGAAGTGATAAAGGACATTACTGTATTGCACTGACCCTTATCAAATACGCACTGCTCATAAGAACATGATGATTTCGTCTACGTGTCAGCCTTTTTTTGTATCCAACAATTATTCAATTTTTTTTCTAACGTTCGTTTATTTCTCAAAACCGATTTTGCATTCCCCAGTTGTGAAAGCAACCCAAAGATAGAATCTGTATTTGATTGATATACCAGCAAATGTGTGTTATACGAGTTGTATAGCGAAGCGACCAACAGAAAAGTTTCTTTTTTTTTTTTGAGGACAGCTATCTTATTAAAAACAGAAATCAGAAAGAAAATCCCCAAGAGCATCAAGAAGAAGGAAAACAGAATCAGTAACTATGGCAAAGCAAAAATTTCAAATGGACTACAGTGACCCAAAGAGCCGAGCTTGCTTTGAGCGGTTCTAAAAATGCACCAATGTTTGCCTTTCGGCGTCTCATTGATTACTGGACCACAGAAGAATTAAGTACGGCAGCCTCACTAAGGGGCTCTGATTTCTTAAATAATAAGTTAAGGTGATTACCCGGCAAAGAAGATGCTAAACGCTATCTGGTCTCTGTAGCGGCACTTAAACGGCGTCAGTTTAGAAAAACCGCTGGAGAGCCCAACATATTCTGTGCGTGGACGGCTAACGCGATCATCGCGAAGAAAGATCGATGAGGGAAAAAATCAGCTCCCTAGATACTTAGTTCCCGAAGGAGTTAATTAACGGCCTTGAAGCCGTTCTGCAGAGAGCCCTGCTGCAGAAGGCGAGCATGCCGTGAGACTCCATCGTGTGAAGTTGCGGTGCTTTAGCACAGAGCCATCGTCGGCATCGGGCCCTGTATCATGGCTGGGTGTAATTAGCAGGGCGCCCGAGATTGCTGATGCGCGCAGATCATCACGCCTTAGGGACATCAACGGAGAAAGTAAGGCATGTTACAATCTTGTTAGAAAGAAAAAGAAAGGCTTAACGGATGGTGTAATGGGTGTATGTCTTGCACCAAGATCCTTGGGAGGACGGCGATAAGACTCCGCACTTGAAGTGCGCACGAACAACTTTATTATTCGAACATCAGAGACGTGCACGTTGCACTCGCCGAGTGATTACGAATGACTAAGCATGAATCATGATATCAGTCACCCAGTGTTGCCGGGTACGTGTCAACTCCTTCCTTCGCAGGCCCATTTGCACGTAACATACGGGTGGGCGAATACGGCGGCCGCTCCTAGTAATGAGTGGCGAATTGCCCCTAGCTGGCTGGCCAGTTGATACCGCAAGTGCTTCTGCGGTCGCAGGCTGGAGATGGTACCTTGTACTTCGTAGCGTTCCTTCTTTTCCATCAAGTATAAGCATGGTTACCCTACCTGGATTTGCCCTGTACCTGGAGACATCGCTGTATGTTTGTGTATACAAGCTGCCGAACGTAATGGTAGCGTCACTCTTCCCCTGCAACATTTTTCGCCTGTTTTAGCCACACGTCTCCCTTGCCTTCCACTCCTTATACTTTCTCCAGTATGCCTATTTATGCTGCCAACGGGGTCTCTGGGTCTTTGAAGCAACCGGAAGCGTTGACCACAACTTCCGTCTCATAAGCAGCCCTGCAGGGGGGAGACCTTCAGTTCAAGGCGTCGGTCGTTGGGCTAACAATGCTTTTTGCAGGGTCTCCAGGATTTTTGGGAAGATACCTGGCTCTCTGAACAGCTCTCTCAGCTTCGTCATTAATTGTTCAGGGCGTTGTATGGACTTCGCGTCCCCACCTTGGATCCGCACAGTGCTACGAACCGTCGACACACCCTTAACTCAAACTGGGGACCATTTTTAGGGCGTATAACTTCAGGGCAGCCATGATGTACAAAGATTTTGATTAATACCTTGATGAAATCGGAAAATTCACGAAGCTTTTTGTAAATCGCTCGAGTGCGTTCAGAGGCTACGTGCTGAGTGGTTCTCATGCCTGCCTTTCGTGTTCACTGTAATTTTCACAGGGCACCTGGACCCACTACATGTCACACTGTCTACACCTTTTCACGTTGTTGTCTTGTTCTCGTCAAACGGAAGATGTCAAAAGCAGGTCGAAGTAATAATTTAAGCTCTCGCATCCGATGAAACGCTGTTTTGGGAAACAGCCTTATCCTGCACACGCAATACGTAATTTCTCATTTAGAACCATTTCATAAGCGTGTTGGCAAATGCTTCTGTTCGCTTTGTTGTTCTAAGCAAATCTTCCTGATCCTCGATTATTTGAAATGTGCAGCAGCTTGGTTGGCGCGAAGTAAACGTGACCTGTTTGTCACTTGCTTTCGGTTTTCAAGAAATAAGTACAAATAACAAAAGCGAAAGAAAACAGGAAATCTCCTTCGCCTAAAAAATCCGAAAAGTTTTATCTTTAGCATTGCTTTTTCCAGAAAGGGATCATTATTGTGTAAGAGGCGTTCTCGCACAATAAAGCCTCTCGTCTCAACTGTTTGGTAGGTTTCTCCGGTGCGATACTATTTTGCAGTGATGCACAAATTTTTGTGAGCGGAAAACTCGCACGCTGAAGCTATTTGCCAGAACTGTTTCGTACTGGTGTCCACTCATGACCGCCCTAAAGTTTATTTATTTATGTGACACATTTATTATTTACAAGTTATTATTTGCCAATTTATTTGTTTTGTTTATTACGCACTACCAAGTAGGATTCACGTTTGAACGCTGATGTACGCTATTTCTCGGCTGAGGAGAGCGACATAGATTATAATAGGTGGGCTGATACAAAACTTTTCTCACGAATATTTACGCAGAAACATGCTTGCAAGTTTTATGCTGACGTGAAGAACATTTAACGGGCGTGTAATACTAGATGACGAAAGGGGTATTCACACTAGCGGACGAGATCACGGCAGGTACTCTGGCCGAGGCACCACGCTACTATGCACCCTATAGCTTATCCGGAAGTACAGAATTCCCGGTAGAAAACCAACTCTCCCTCCAACACTTTTGCGCTGTTTGCGTTTCTCCAAAAACGCCCCTATATACCACCACTCCATTTCTCTGACGATCGACGGTCCGGTGCAAACTTTTCCAAGCGCCGTGTTTGCGTGTTCGGCGTGCTTAATGCTGCACAAGGGCTGAAAACTTTCAAAGAAAACCTAGAAAGTGCAGAAATCGCTTCTTCGGATGAGCGCCATTCTTCTTTGCAACTGAGTTTTGTTGGTGCAGAACCGCACTCACCCGAAGCACGCGCACGAAGGCCCCACAATCGCGCGCACAAAGCTCGAAAAATGAGGCAGGCTTGAAAACAGGACAGACACGAAACACGCGATGAAATGGAACGGAAACTGCTCACACGAGGAGTAGTAATGTTTCCGACTTACACAGCGGCAGAAATCCAGATAGCGTGCATGAGGACCAAAACCAATCTCAGCCGTAGTCAGTCTAAGCCTCTGCCGCACGGGCGACTACGATTGTGGACGGGACTTTTTAATTATTTGTTTGAAGCATCTAGCGCTATTTTCACGAAGTCAGTGAAGCCAGCTACATTTCGAACCCCAGCTGGAGAGAATAGCAATGCCATTTCGTGTCCAAGAAAATAGATACATACATACATACATGCATACATACATACATACATACATACATACATACATACATACATACATACATACATACATACATACATACATACATACATACATACATACATACATACATACATACATGCATACATACATACATACATACATACATACTACATACATACATACATACATACATACATACATACATACATACATACATACATACATAAAAGTTTTATTCTCCACAAAGAAGTGGAAGGAGGTGGAGAGAGAAGCCGTACATTTGCGGCTTGAAAAATCCTCGGCCCCCCTACAGTGTATACAGCAGCAGAGTGGGGCAGTAGACAGTCACGTTTTTTTTTGTTGCGAAGAGAAAAGAAAAAAACAGCACTGTATTGCATCAGACAATAAAATAAGCCTAAATAAGAGTTTCAATAGAGCACTAGATTTGGACGCCTGGAAAAAAATTTTTTTTTCGAAAATGAAACAATGTAATGTAATTGAACATAAGGATAGACCTTTGCATTCATTCACAAAAAAGAGTATGAGTAGCTAAATATTTGTACATATTTGGAAGAGACATATTGAATAGATCAGCACCTTCTTTTTCGGCAATGATGGCTTTGGCAAAACAAAAAGGTGGGCGTCGCAGTCTTCTAGGGCGCGCCCAAGAAGAGTTGTTGTTGCCTTAGTGACATGGCACATACCCACGACGGGGGATAGGCCAGGGTTCATAGAAAATAGCCAAAAGAAGAGGGTAAACTGGTGCTGTCTGGTGTTGTCATTTATTTCTTCTTGGACACAGTGAAAAATGGTTTACTAAAAACACTGCAGCTGAGTGTTTGTCGCGGAAGCGGCTTCGGATGGTAAAAAAAATAAATAGATCTGAAATAACTGTTTAGATAGAAGAAAAGGGCTGAAATACCACGAATGTGGAAGTATGGGGCGTGCGTGAATTCCTGATGTTTTTGAGCCATTCATGTTGTTTTGGCGAAATACAGGGTTCTAAACATGCGTAGACAAATTTGCCAATTTTTCTCTATATTCGAACATAATGCGTGTCTGAAAGGGCTAAGCGAGCTCATACTTTCAAAAGTACTACTAACTCATTACTCACCAAACAGCGCGAAAAATTAAAAGGTCGAAAAACAGTAACCAGAGGGCACGAATTGAGCAGTGCCTCGTTATTGAATTAGCAGATGCTTGTCCACAATTCATCTAGGTGACTGAAATGGGAGCCAATAGTTTAGATCCGCCTTGCAAGAGGGCGTCTGCAGACTTGACTGCGGCTCGCTATTAGGAGTGACGTTTGCGCCATGTGATGAGCGGCCAACACGGAAAGGGTCCTGATCGGAGCCGTCGTGCCAATCCACCTCAACTGTTGAAAACATTAAAACGGCTAACAAGTCAAGACTTTTTATACGATGGCATACAGGGGCCATTGTACAACGGAGCCTGGCGCAACTTCGTGTGATTCCGTGAAATCGTCTACGTTAATCTAACGAAATTGTCTTTTCAGCCACGTTTACTTAACAATAAGCATCACTGAAATTTCCACATAGTTGGTTGAGGACCGTTTTCCATGGAAGAGAGTTGGCATAAGGGCAAACTGGCTGTGACAGTCGCCACGGCTAGACTGAACCCAGAACTTGCCTTCACCTCGGAACTGGCAAAACAAAGCGATCGTATTGCGATTAAAGGCGACTACAAGCGTGGCCTGAGAATCTGTTGTGAACCGAGCAGAAGGCTGTGGTTTAGGGACTGAAATTGCTGATTCTGCGCCACAGCGTTCCTACTAGACATCGATAACATTTTATGTGATAGCATAGAACCCTCATTGGGGCAAGAAGCCGGCGGCGACTGTCAGGAGTTGTCCATGAAAAGGCACCGACGACCGTTCAGCGTCCTGAAAAGAGCGTTATTGGCTGGCGTGTAGTTGCGTCGTCAGTGACGTCACCAGAGCGGTGAAACCTTATTGGCTGGAGAGACAGTAGCGCCACCAGACCAGCAGTGACGTTACCACACCAGGTTCGTGTGTGTGTGAAGCCTCCACCATCCAACCTTGGCAGCTGGTTTGGTGGCAGGTGGAGTGCTGGAAGAGCATTCCTTATGAAGAGCGACCTCGGTCTCAATATCACTGCTAGTCACTTCCGGAAAGGGCCTCAGCAGCATCGTATGTTATCGCAGGGCCAATACATAATGAAATTAGGCGTTCTGGTTTTTTTTTCCGCTGAGGGTGCCTGTCAATTGAATGAGAAATACGAAACACGAATTTTTTGATAGAATGGAGTGTCCAGCACGTGGAGACGTTGTCAGCCAAAACGCAGCGATCTGCACTTATCTTTTACGCTATCCGTGGCATGAGTCGCGGATTACGTTACTATCATATCGCATGCATTACCTAGAGATTGGAGAAGACTATAGTTTGCATTTTGAGTGGTTTTTCACGATGGCAGCGTTTCATGCAAAAATCAAGGAATCAAAAGCGGTAGGAAACCGAGGAAAGTGTGTCACAAAACACATCCTCCGAGCGGACTGCTCTCCAAGGACACTTTAGGCACGAGACAGGAGCAGCAGACGCAGGCTACGTAACAAAAACTTTGTTTTCAGAAAGAAGCGTACGTGAAAATTAAGCATGGCTTGAAAGCCGATCAAAGAACTAGTAAAGTGGCTGATTACATTTATTCAATCTATGTAACAAACTTTAAGAAGGTACAAAAAACTTGATTCAATTTAATGTTCTATCTGGTTAATTTGGTTTGGTTTGGTTTATGGGGGTTTATAACGTCCCAAAGTGACTCAGGCTATGAGAGACGCCGTAGTGAAGGGCTCAGGAAATTTCGACCACCTGGGATTCTTTAACGTGCACTGGCATCGCACAGCACACGGGCCCCTATATCTGGGTAATATAATGGCTGCTAGTTCGACTTGCCAATCATACAAAGCAACCACCAGACTACCTTTGACGCGTGGGCAGTTGCATGAGTAAAAAAACTTCGATGACTTTTGTAAACACAGTAATATAGAAATGTTTAAAATGACGGCAAACCAGCACTTAATGTAGCTACACTGCGGCTGTACAGATACCTGCTTCCACTGCGTAGTAAATAGGTTGGAATTGAACTTCATTTCTGGAATATGTTGTCAAAACAAATAGGACGACAAATAGGTGCAGCACAGAATGCACTATAACGCCACTTGCTAACGCTGCGGAAGTCGATGCTAGTTGATCTGACAACTGCTTGCGAGCGATAAGATCGATTGTGCTGTTACTTAATGAGGTTATGCGAGTATATCGAGGCGTACGTCGATAGGAGGCATCCGGACTGAACTTTTGTGTGTGCATGCCTTTCCTTCGCTGTTAATGGCTAAATATTCAGTACCAAGTCCGTGATGAAGCAGTTAAATCGACAAGAAGAACTCCCACGAAAAAGGCCAGTAGTTAAAAGCGAAAACAAATGAATCTATTCACGCGGTCGGTTTGTAGGATAAGAGGGCCAGAAACAAGCACAGTGAGCCATGTCAAGCTTATACATTTAACTAAGCTTATAGAGTTAGACCTCATGCTTGTAACAACAGAGGTGCATGTAGAACGCGCAGGTTTTTCCGCTTCGTTCACTGTCCCTTGTCTACTCTCTAAGTAACGTAGAGATTTAGAGAAAAGGCTTCACGAAACGAATTAACAAGAGAGCTCTTCAAAAGAAAGGTTTGGTTTCTAAGGAATGCTTACCAAATTGTTCTATATTTTATTTTTAGTTTTATTTTCACAGCGCTTTTTCGTCTAGATTGCATTTTATTGTTTGATTCTCATTTGTTGATCTCTCGGGTGAAACCTGGGTGGTAACTGACGCACGGATGGATGGATGGATGGATGGATGGATGGATGGATGGATGGATGGTAGGAGCATCCCCTTTGAAACGGTGCAGTGGTTGTTGCCACTATGCTCAGTTTTTTCCTTTATTTTTGTTTACTGTGCTGCAAGTTGCTAATACATTTTTTTCATTTCCTTTAAAAAAACGTCTTCCTACACTTTAAAACTTATGTCACCTCTCTGCTTTTGTACAACCAATCCTCCAATCGCTTTTTGCTAATTTCCACCGCAGATTTATTTACATGACTATTGTTATCTCTAAACCCTAAGGCCCCAGGAAGAGTGACTGTGCCTGCATCGACATCGGGATGGATACCATCGCATTTTAGGATTAGGTGTTCTATTGTTTCTACAGATTTACCAGCGCCACCTGTTGTCCTGCTCTTGCTATAGTTATTTTTATTGTTCTGCTCTTGGTAATGTCCTGCTATTGTGCCCTTTGTGCCACCAAGCATCTTCAATAAAAGAACAAGAGTTGAGACAAAAGAAAGCACTCACCAGCGACGAACAGCTCAGCGCGCGCCTCGGTTACGGTGACGGTGGGGGAAGTGACGTTCTCTCGGCGGTATGTGACGTTGCAGACGTAACTTCCGGTATCGGCTCGCTCCAACCGGTTCAGGAGCAGCGCCGGTGGATCGCTCAGAAGGGAGAAGAACGCCCTTCGCTTCCACGAGTGCTGCTTCCAGTGCTCCCCGTCGAAGAGGCTAGGGCGTCCCATAAGCATCACGGATGTGGAGGAAGGCGCCACCAGGCCGTACACTTTCAGTGCATCGTGGCGTGTGTAGCGGGTGTGGAAGCTTCCGGTGGCGACGCGATACCAGAGTGCGGAAACCGGTTCCTGTGACGTCATGTCGATGGGACAGGGGAGCGACGTCTGTTCTCCTTCGAGCACGACCAGTCGAAGCGGCGTTGGTATGGCGTCGTCTGAAAACAAAACAAAACAACATTAATCGAATCATTCGCATCCCTATGCGACCACTGGATCGCCCGCCACGGCCCTCCGAAGGTCACCCCTCATTACGATTTCGAGGATCAAAGGTCGTCGGTAAGAATCCCACACAAAAACCAGGCTTCAATCGACTAACAACTTTGGGCGGCGAATCATGCCGATTAGTTTGCCCCACTCCGAACCCTCTGCGCCAAACGGATGTGCCACAATTTTGTCACCAATGGTGAGCCCAAGTGGCACAAGTCTCGGCACCCGCTCAGACTACATATATAGTGGAACGCCAGGATAGGGGAAAAACCGGCTGCCGTGCCATTGATGTCACGTGATGGGGGGTCACTTTTGGCTGACCTGAGATTTCCGGCCGCCATCTTGAAATCTCGGACGACCAATATACGTTCGAATGCGACCTAACGCTCTTAAAACAGATGACATTCAATAACAACGCCCCCATAGACACCACATATCAACCAAAACAATTTTCATTACCATCTTCGCCATTACCGTCACCACTATCATCGTCAGCATCATCGTTTGATTTGAATGTACTAGCAGGCAAATCGCTCCTTATTTTCTGCCACTCCCAACACTTCAGATTTCTCAGGCATGGCATGGTTGAGAAATTGCTTTTGTGAGTTCAATGTTTTGTACCTGCGCAACTTTTGCCGGAGGTGTAGCAGATAAAAGCAATCGCGTGTCTACCGTTTGCTCCGAACGGGAAGACATTTTCTGCACTACTGAACGTGCCTTTAAGATTTTCAAAATATCAACAATGCGGCTACAGTTTGAAGGATAGCGCACACACTAAGGGATTTAATACAGTTTTACAGATTTATTTATACTTTGACTGTCAAGCGAGCACTTCTGATTGATAGTCGTGTCAGGGGCTCAAGAAGTTTTCAAACTCTGTGAAATTCAATTAACTTGTGTCGCAGGCACATGGTAAAGTCGGTCCTTGTTGAGAGGTCGAAAAACCTCTTTCAATGAACTTGTCTCGCCACCGTCATCATCAACGCATCAGTAGGAGAAAAATCGACCAGCTGGCAACGTTCTTCTAAGCAGCCGAATGAACTCTAAACTAGGGCTGTTTTTATGACAGATTTTTTAACGGCTCTGGAGACATTGGAAACTAGCTGGTCGCAGTGTTCTGCGTTCTCTGTGCAGCCAGGATTTTCTTGATAATAATGTTGTTAAAATTATTAGTTGTAACGGCTAAATGTCTTTTCGTACCATACTTCCTTGGGTTCATTTATTTAGTGCATAGGTTTAGTGCATAGGTTTATTTAGTGCATAGGCTTGCCAGAGCGTAAGCAGCTGCCAATCGAAGCCCTTCGAAAAGTTGGTGTATACGCCACGGTCTTAGGTCACTCTGAGAGACTGCTGACTTGATGGCCGTTGGAACTGACTGTGTGAAAGGGTCAAAATAGCCGCCAAATCTGCAGATTAATAGTTCTAAAACCTTATGAATAATATGTCACTCACGTATCGAGCTGTTTGGACCTCCGTTCTTCAAAATTTTGGCCCATGAATAGTTTATCGGCCGGCTTAAATAAAGGGCTGAGGCAGGACCATGATGTGGGATTTTTCATTTAGGAGACCAGCATAGAGCGATAGCAAAACGAAGGTCTTACATGTTTGAAACTGCCAGCTCTTTAGCTCTTTCTTCTAACTTAGAAGGAACAGAAGTTTTAGCATAGAATTATAGTATCCGAGCCTCGCTGAGAATAAATTGAGCTGGGGATTCTGTCGATAAGAGCTTCGAAGATCCGTATGCTAATTTGAAGAATAGAATAGCAACATTTCTTTAGCTGTATCATTCCCACGGTGTTTTCATTCGTCAACAATGCCAACTGAACAATGCCTACGATAACAAGATCAATGTTTTTTTGTTCTTTTCTTGTCTTGTCCTCGTTGCTACTGCGCTGTAGTCTTAAGTAACAGGAGCACGCCACTGTTCGATAGATAGCAGCTAAAAAGGGTCAAATTTTAATATATTTGCACTAGGATGCTTGGAATACAGAATGCCAGCTTGTGGTCAGTTTCTGGACAAAAGAACTATTCATGCAGGAGCAAGTAAGCGTAGTTTGAATAAAGTGAAAGGTGAACAAATTAGTTTTTGCGCCACGTTGTTCTGTTTAAAATAAATAGAATCAATGTATACGAAAACAGGTCTCTGCGGCCAGAGGGCTCGATTTGCATTGGTGATGGTTCGTAGCGTACAGGTACTGGATGGCAAAGTTCAAATGTGCAGTGAAGTGCTATTTGATTTAAAATAACATTCAGCAGTCAATGTACCTAGCAGAACCTTTATACAGTGCAGTAAAGTATTGCGTCGCTTGATTGTTATGCATTCGTCACTAACGACTCGCTGCGGTTCCTGCAACGACAAAACATCTGCATACGTAGGCCATTTTGCGCGCAACTGCAACTTATTTTGCAGTCGAATACACTTGTTTCCTTTTTCTATTAGTCTATTTAACTGCCAATCGATTTGTCTTCCGTGCAGCAAAGCAGTACAGATGCATCAAAGAGGGGACATAAAAAACAAAAAGAAATGTCTTGCTTCCGGTTTATCTGCTGATAGGTAGCAAGAAGTCTGTTGCCACATAGTTCTTTTTTTAATGCAGTATGCATATGCCAACATGACATTAGCTTCACTTATTAGTAGCTTCTAATAATAATAATTGGTTTTTTGGGCGGGAAAGGAAATGGCGCAGTATCTGTCTCATATATCGTTGGACACCTGAACCGCGCCGTTAGTGAAGGGATAAGGGAGGGAGTGGAAGAAGAAAGGAAGAGAGATGTGCCGTAGTGGAGGGCTCCGGAATAATTTCGACCACCTGGGGATCTTTAACGTGCGCTGACATCGCATAGCACAGCACACGGGCGCCTTAGCGTTTTTATGGAGCTTCAGAAACCCGTTTAAAGGAAAATATCAGATAAACACGGTATCTTCAAAAGTTATTGAAAATAACCTCTAATTCAATATGTAAGAGGTCGTATAAGCCGTTCTTTCCTTTAATTTCAACTTTCGTTTTTTTTTGTGCCATTAGACTCGCTGCCTGCCTTCGCCATCATTTACTACATATCCCTGTGGAGTGCATTACAGTAGTGGCGATGTCAAATAATAGTTTTCGACACAAATCTAGCGAAAGTTGATACCCAACCGCTTAATTACGCATTCATTTCCCAACTTCTAGGAAATTTTTGCACAAAACAGACAGGACATAGGGGAGAAAAACACAGAGGTTTAGAGTTTTCCTTGAAACTATTCCCATCTCGCCCAACACTTTGCGTCACCGAACATCACTGCTTTCACAAATTAATTGTCTATTTGCGTTTTTCTTGACACAATCCTATCTCTAATTCCGTGCGATATTCCTTTATGCCTCTGTTGCTTGTTTGATTTTTATTACGTGAACCTCGAACAAACGCCCCTATCTGCGCCTCACACGGAAGAAAATTATTTTCTCTTTGAAACCTCAGGAGTAGAGCATTGCTCGTCCCACATGCTGAGGTGCGAGCTCAAGCCAGGGTCAGACTCGCGGCGTCAAGCCGGGTCCCGCCCTCGGCTACTGAGCCCGAGCCTGGCCCGGCAAGCTTGACGTGAGGCCCGGCAAGGGCCCGGGCTTATTTCCGTATCAAAGCAAGAGGTAAATTGCTCATTGAGTGCATGTAGTCTCCTGCTGCACAACTAAAGAAGTGACCGGGAAAGGCGCTCAAATCTTAGTAACACTTGATCAAATTCGCTCGGTAAACACAGAAAAAAAACAACAACATAAGGGCAGTTCATACGCTCAGCTTTTTGATCAGTGATCTTGTCTGCGAAGTAACGCGATGTTCCTAGAGCCAAACAATAATGGTTGCCCACAGGCGTAACAAAGATGACGTTGAGTTTAGATTTTTGATGTCATTTTTTATGGCCAGCAAATGTCTAAATACTCAAACTACCTCGAAGCCATCTGACATCTCGTAATAAGGGAGTAATTACTGATTGACATCCACCCGAGTGCAGCCTTACGGCTACAAAGGAAAGCTATACAGCTTTGTCAGGAGCTTCATCGTTAAAGAAAAAATCTTCCTTGTCCGGGGTTCAAACCCGGGACCACCGCTTCACCGGAGGAGTCAGTCTAACAACTGAGCCAACCGGGAATTGGTTTCTAAGAAACCTATACAGCTTTTCTTTGTAGCCGTATGGCTGCGCTTGGGTGGATACAAATGAGTAATTACTTCGTTATTGCAAATCTACTCCACCTTGGGGGATCTCCCCTAAAAAATTTCACCAACACTGACATCCTCGTTTTTGTTTAATGAGCACGATTTCGCGAGTTTAATTCATTGCCTTACTAGCCGCGTTTCTATAGAGACGAAAAACAAAATGGCTTGTTTATTGCGTAGTGTGTGTTCGCAGACCTAAGGTGTCCCGAACCATGTGCTTTTTCCAAATATAGAGGTGCGTTAATGGTAGTTGAAGGAGACGATTAAAAGCAGTCTTGGAAGAGACGGCTCCTCATCGAGCAATAAAATGAAGAGCCTTCTGCAGAGGTTTTAATGAGGCTTCAAATGCCCAGTCATGAGCGGTAACACAAAACCGAGCAGATGCGGGGCGACTTCTGGTAGATCCGGCTATCAGTGAGTAGCCGTAACACCCTAAGCGAGCGGGGCTATTTACTTTATTAGTTAAACGCACTCATACAACTCAGCCGTGTGTCAGGCGTTACAACGCTTCACTTAGAACACCGGTGTAGTGCAGTCCGCTGCTGAATTTTGCGCTTTATCTTTTTAACTTTTTGTGCATTGTTCAACGCGGCCCAGGTGTGCGCGTCCGAAGTTGCTTGGACATGTGAAGTGAGTCTAATTAAACTCGGTCTACAAATGAGCTTTCTATCATTGCACGCCAGAAAATTGTAGTAGTAGCGTTTATTAAGAAACCATTGGAAAGATTTTAGCACCGCAATTTCTTAATTCTCGTGACATTCCGGTCAACCCCCCCCCCCCCAAAAAAAATACACACACACATAGAAAAAAAAATTATTGCTTGCAATTGTTCTCGCGTGAGCAGTTTACAACTACATGTGACGCCAAAAAGACCTAAAGCGTTGAGTAATTTTCCCCCAGCCAGCATTATAGCCCTGTTTCATCCGTGTCGCTGCTAGAACGACCCAAGTAGTACTTCACCCTGTATAATCAATCAAAACCGTATACAGTTCCTCTGTGTACCGACCCGGGCCTGGCCCAGACCCGCAACTTCAAGCCAGGGCCCGGGCCACGCCCTGAAAGACAACTCATTTTCCGGCCCGGTCGGAGCCCGTAGATTGTTCTAGTCACAATAGTGATGCACTCACGTCCAATAAAAGTGATAAAATTTGTACCTTCATGATTTGCGGTTTCGTCCATGGAAAACTCCAATAATGGGGAACGATTCTCCCCACCCAAACCTCCACTGCACCGAATAGTTGGGGGAAATACATCCCTACAAAAGCCCACGTGCCGCAGAAATTTAATAGAAGACGGGAAAAAAGAGGGAAAGAAGAAACCAAAGGATAAAACAACAAAGGAATGGAAGGAGGAAAGGAAACACAAGAGAAAATGGAAACAAAAAGAAACCGAATAGGAAGGAGGAAATAATGAAAATAATAAAGTAATATAGCTAAAGAGCATAACAAATAGTAGAAAAAGAAAAGACAAAATTCTAAATGAAAGAATCCAAATAAAAGGAATAGAAAAGGAAGCAATGATGCCGCGCACGGAAGTATTGAGAAAAGGTGTATGCAGTGCACAGGAAGAATGTTGGCGAAATCGTTAGCTTTAACTTGCGAAAGCAAACTTCCTAGGACGTTACCCGCCACTTGTGTCCAACGTAACGCAGCGTTGGCGTGCTAGAGCGTCCTTCGTGACAGATGTGCGTGCTTTGTTCGGACCCCACCTTCCATACTGACGCGAATATGACTGTTTTCGATCCTAATGTGTCTGACTTTGAAAGAAAGAGATGCCCAGAGTCCTCAGCGCCACAGACTGGTGGTTGCTTGGATGGGCTATTCTTATCGATCTGAACAAATGATAGGAGGAAGAAGCGGGCGAAGTTTCTCATAATGCCACACCTGAAAACCGGCTTATAATTTCTGAGGAAGTTCGCGACATATTGTTGTCAATAGCGCGACGAACAGCCTGGTTCCTTCTCCAACGAGAAATCAAATAAACTAACAAGCAAAGAATTTTTGTTTGTTTATGGGCTTTAACATCATTGGGCTTTAACATCTACATGTCGAATATTATCGGACAAAAAATTTTAAAATTGGAAAAAATGTAACTGTTATGGAAATATGGAAGGTAATGGTCCATTCTTCATATACATAGCAAAATCTTTCTTCTAAACACTTTCCATCGATCGCATCGTACAGTTAACACTTCCATAGAAAACCAATTGGGAATGCTTTTAACGATAGCAAAAAAAATTAATAGAAAAAAAATGTAAGACTGCCATCGAGTGATTTGCGGATATATTGATTGTTATAGTGGACTATTGCATTTATATGAAGAAATTGAGTTCGTAAACGGTTTCCCGCTCAAAAATTCTTTTGTTTAGAATTATTGGGTATGTCCGTGCATCCCAAACATCCCTATTCGTTTAGCAGGTCGCAGAGCATTAGAAAACTTCGGACCACTGTTTCCTCCACTGCATCAATTTACACTGTATAAGCTGAATATAACCTTTTCAACAATAACACGACACAACGCATCTAAACACGACCACAGAGGATATTTTAACTTACCTAACTAACACAGCCCAACCGAAATGTTATTACCTTGCTTTCGGGTCCAAGATACGTCCCTGACCTCTATTATGCTGGCAGAGACCTGATTGTATTTCCCATAACACGCTCTCTCGTCAAGCTTCGAAAGGCTGAGAAGGCCGATAATAAAACCAGGCCGAAGGAGACAGCGGGCCCCTGCCTTGGTAATGGGCCCTGGGTCTTATCACCCGGGACAACAGAACAAGCTGCAAAGCATATCGATACGTATACCCTCAGCTGATATATATATATATATATATATATATATATATATATATATATATATATATATGAGTATGAGTATGAGTATGAGTATGAGTGAGTAGTAGTGTGTGTGTGTGTGTGTGTGTGTGTGTGTGTGTGTGTGTGTGTGTGTGTGTGTGTGTGTGTGTGTGTGTGTGTGTGTGTGTGTGTGTGTGTGTGTGTGAGTGTGTGTGTGTGTGTGTGTGGGTGTGTGGTGTGTGGTGTGTGGTGTGTGGTGTGTGGTGTGTGTGTGTGTGTGTGTGTGTGTGTGTGTGTGTGTGTGTGTGTGTGTGTGTGTGTGTGTGTGTGGGGGGGGGTGTGTGTGTGTGGTGCCAAAATTGGCTGCGACACAAGCAGCAGCTACTCGAAAGCACGGTGCAGGCGCCATTCAGCTTTACTTCAATATTTTCTCATATTTTTTTTTGATGAGGGAAACTGCCATATGCGCATCGTTTTTAGGAGTTTTATAAGCTGCTTTTTTGTTTTGTTCTTTGTTTATTTCTGATCATTACTGCTGTGCATTCTTCCTCCAAACTTCGCCACGGAACTTCGTGGGATTCTCGCACCGCCATTTGCAGTTGTTTCACATATTCTTTTCTTAAAAAAAGCTTACGCTGGCTCCAGCGGCTATTAAAAGGCCAGGTGTACTAAGTATGCTACGTGCGCTTCATATGCTAAAGCTCATATGCTTCATATGCTCTTACGCTCTGTGGCCTGTGGAAGCACATATATCCTTCACCGCTTTTGTTTTGGCCGCTAGAACTCATATTAAGAAGGTGCTACATCGCTGCATAATTTCAGTGTTTTTCCCTATGGTCACTTTACACCGGTACATTATTTCAATCCATTTAAGATCATACACGCGGACATGTGGTGCATTCAAGTCGGTGGAAGGCGTTTTTCACGCTTTTCGCATTTTTACAGTCCCGACTAGCTTGTGTTTCTTCCACACAACGTACAAACATGCTTCTCAAGCTTATTCTGCATGAAGTAGGTGACATGCGTTCAGTGTTTTTTTTTTTTTTACAGAGGAAAAGTGACGCTTCAAAAGCAGCCATGCTCTCACGAATATTACAGCGTGTTTGCACGCTGGAATGGCAATCGCAGTATATTTGAGCACTTGTGCTTCTAAACAGTCGTCGCATTGCTGCATATTCTCTTTCTTTTCCGCACGTCACTTTCAGGTAGGCCGTTGTTCCCAAACTCGCACAAAATCTAATTTCCAAGATTACTACCCGCAACAGCTTGCTGCTTAACTCTGGAGTTGTCCTTCAAATCTGCACGCCGGGCACTGCTCTAGCGGCTACGAAGCAATATATCGATGCGCAAAAATTTGCGCCCCATATTCTTACTTATTCTGTCGATAACCACAAGGCACACGAGACAGCAGCAAAGACGCTGTACGGGATCTATCTATATCGCGAGCTATTCAATCGTAAGAGAACCGTTCCTTCAATGCCTCTGATTTGCTTCCGTAGACGCTGCACCCTTTTTCACCCTTCTCGCCCGCAGTGCGAGTTTTTAACGCTTTCAAACGCACGACTCATTTTTAACTATAATCATCTCCATTGTCATTCAATGAAACCTTCTGGAGATAAAATTCCTTTTAATCTTCGTACCGTTGTGGATTATTTATAGAAAACGCACTAGTCGCGTCTAGAGGAATCGTAGCATGGTTCAGTTTTCTACTTCTGCTCCTGCCAGTGGTAACAGGGGTGCATCGGTTTCATATCGCTGCTTTGAATAGGCGCATTGAAGTTACTGTGTGTGGCAGCAAGTGAGGCACTGGACTGATGATGCGTAACAGTGGGCAGGGACAATTAATGTGAATACAGGAACGGGACGCATAAATGTTGGAAGGATGTAGGGGGACACGTAACACAGAGATATGGGCATTAATAACATGCCACTGTGGAGAGCAGAGCGGTAGGTCTTAAATTTAACATGCAGAAAACCAAAGTAATGTTCAACAGTCTCGCAAGGGAAGAGCAGTTCACAATTGGCAATGAGGTGCTGGAAGTGGTAAGGAACTGCGCCTAGTCAGGACAGGTAGTGGCCGCTGATCCGGATCATGAGAGGGAAATAACCAGAAGATTAGGAATGGGGTGGAGCGCATATGGCCGGTTCTCTCAGATCATGAATAGTAGGTTACCAATATCCCTCAAGAGAAAAGTGCACAACAGCTGTATCTTACCGGTACTCACCTAGGGGCAGAAACGTGGAGGCTAACGAAAAGGGTTCAGCTTAAGTTAAGGACAACACAGCGACCCATGGAAAGGAAAATGATAGGCGTAACGTTAAGAGACCGGAAGCGGGCAGAGCGGGTGGAAGAACAAACGCGTGTTAATGACATCCTAGTCGAAATCAAGAGGAAGAAATGGGCTTGGGCAGGGCATGTAATGCGAAGGCAAGATAACCGCTGGTCCTTAAGGGTAACGGAGTAGATTCCAAGAGAAAGTAAGCGTAGCAGGAAGCGGCAGAAGGTTAGGTGGGCGGAAGAGACTAAGGAGGTTGCAGGCAAAGGGTGGATGCAGCTGGCAAAGGACAGGCTTAATTGGAGAGACACGAGAAAGGCATTTGCCCTGCAGTGGGTGTAGTCAGGCTGATGATGATGATGGTGGTGGTGGTGGACAAATAGACAGGACACATAAATGTAAACAGGATAACCATATCTGTAAATTCCTGAGTGTCGCGTGTCAATGAACTTTGACCGTTGGACCAGGTTTCTTTCTGAGGCCACTTTTATACGTGTTCGCCTATGCCAAAAAGAAAAGGTCTATAGGTCACATGTTGAGCCAAAGAAAAAAGCAGTATTACCACGGACACGAAAAACAATCGAATTACCTGGACAAAAAAAAAATAAACGCGTCTCGAGGTCATTAGTTTCCTAGGTTGTTCTCACTGCGACTTCGATCCAGCCGCGCATCGAGCGACATTCGCAGTGCCCGATTTCTGGTAACACACCCGAAAGCAAATCCCATCAGGCGCTGTGTGCTACGCGGCAAAACCGACCCGATTCTTTCGTCCCCACTTTTTGTGCATCGTGGCTAAATGAGACCCAGTACAGGACGCACGCGACGCGAGTGATTAGGGAACCATATCTCTCCACGCGAGCCAAAATCTCGTCTTTTATTCGCAAACTTCTACGCAGTGGCAGAGTTGGCGTGCGATTAGCGCGAGACTTGTTTCTGCCGTTGATCCAGAAGAATAATGAGCTCGCCAGTAAGTGCAGGCTGCAGTAAAACAGGGACACAGTTAATGGCCTAGTTAATGCCAGACTGGTTCCGTAAACTGTAACACTGCACCCATCTGATTGGAAGGCTATAAAAGGGAGCTCGAGAGAGCGTGAGGAATCAATGGATGAAAATTCAACAGAGCAATATGGTCAGCCGTGTTCAACTGTGATTTTACAGTGCTTGTGAAGGCACTCGACGGCGACGTTACTATATGACCAATTTGTTTTATACCTTATTCGCAATCGGTTTTATCGCCAAATTATTCCAGTATGTCTGACCCATATTTTTAAGTCCAAACAAACTTTGACTCTTTGCTTTGCCTTATTCATAGTGCAGGGAACTTAATCTCGCGGGAACATCCTGCGACCTATTTTCCAATGCACAGATTATATTCTGAGAATAAAAGCTTCACTGAAGATTGTTGCGTTGCATAATGCCCTGGTGTGTGGGCTGATTCATTAACCACTTCTCTGCTGCTGTTTTGCTAGTTTATTTTGTTCCCCTCCGCGACCGCTCTACGCTGAGCCAAAAGTTGTATCGGATGTAATTTTTTCATCATTCGTTGCCGCTTTCCGGTGCGGTCGCGTCTCATGAACAATTTAATAAGTCTGTCTTTTTTATAGAATAACTAATACCAGCGGGAGCTTCAGTCTAGTGTCTCATTAAACGTCGCGCATGAACAACCCCTGTGAGTCTGCCGAACAATGCATGAGGGAATTAATGAGTCACCTAAGTCGTTAATTCGCTGCAGTTTTCTTGCTTGTAACTAGCGCTTACAGTGTTTTATGGCCTGTTATCTCTCCTGTATGGCGGTTTAGTAGCAGAATGGCTGAGGCTAATTTAGAAGAAAAATGCTAATTTAGAAAAAGAAGAGTTGATCCACAGGGCGTTGGAAGTTCTGAAAAAAAAAACTGCTAAAGATTGTGGGGCAAATTTGTGCTACTTTATAAAAATTGTGGTGGATGTACTGTGTAGCCTCTATATGAAACACGCTAAACTGAGTTCAATAAATCCCTACAATGGCGTAAACTTTCATTACCAGTCTGTCGGGGACGAATGCGACCCGGTTTCATTAGGATCAAGGTGAAGGCGATACAAGAATTTTGTCTTGTGTGTGTCCCTAATTGCAGTTCACACTTTGGCATGGGGTATTAGCGGGATTGTTTTTTTTATGTTCTCTTAGTGATACGAAAGATGTAGACACTTCTGAGGCATACATACAATACAAAGCGCGGCTGTTGATGTGCCATTAAAAAGCTGTACTTTTGAGGCGATTATTACAAACTTCCTCACTCAACTCTTTATATATATATATAAGAAGTAAGACAACAGTCACGGAAACCAAGGCGCCTTTTTGGTTTCAGTGACTGTTGGCTCCCTTCGTATGTCGGTCAATATGAGCCCCTCATATCGCTTCCCTTGGCTCCTAATCTATATATATAATACAAAACTCCTTTCGAGACAGGCTTTGCGTGCCGAAAATGCAGAGTTCTCTTTCATCTTCGCGCGGTTAGTATGGGTCTTCGCACTGCCGAAAATCCTGGCAGTGACTAATTACGTATGTTTAGGGTTGAGCAACGCTTCCCCAGCGCCGTCGTCCCGCACTTGGGATTTGTGGTGAAAGGAACGGGGCTAAATGTGGACGTGACCACCTGAGCCAGAGGCCTTCGGGGAGTCATTAGCATAATGACCGTGGTCAAGTCTCCTCGGAGGCAAACAAAGTCCTATTGATTAAGCTTTGGTCGAAGCGGGCCGACTGGCTAATGCCATAGTAACCAGGTCTTACCATATCATAGTTGCCTCGACGAAAGATGAATGATGGTTTATGGTTTTATGGGGGTTTAACGTCCCAAAGCGACTCAGGCTATGAGGGACGCCGTAGTGAAGGGCTTCGGAAATTTCGACCACCTGGGGTTCTTTAACGTGCACTGACATCGCACAGTACACGGGCCTCTAGAATCTCGCCTCCATCGAAATTCGACCGCCGCAGCAGGGATCGAACCCGGGTCTCTCGGGCCGGCAGCCGAGCGCCGTAACCACTCAGCCACCGCGGCGGCTTAAGATAAATGAAGGGTGAAGACATTAGTGTGGTATGCTTAAGAAGAAGTTCGATCCTTTCTAGAACAAGCTATTTATGAAGATTTAAGAGGGAATTGTAGTTATTAGAGTTGCACAAACTTTATGAAAGGTCTCACTGAGCGTTCGAAGTTTTCATAATAACGTCCTCATTTAATCAAAAACGTGCTTGCATATTTAAAGTTTAGTGTAATGCGAGCTTTTTGCTATCGAGCGACTGGTAAACGATAAGACCGCTTTTTCCTTTCGATCTTAAACTATAGAAATTGGCTGTTTATTGTTAGGAAAAAAAAAATTCCTAGATGCTTGTTTGCTGAGCACCATAACCTCAGGAGATGGGCCTAAAAGCGAGAAAAGTTGAACTTTTTTGAAAAAAGCAGAGGGAAAAGAAATATGACTACAATGACTCGCTTGATGATACGCGGCCAGGCTATATCTGTGATGCACTTAGGAGAGCGGAAAGTTTGGCTAGTTGGTTGATATGCATACTGAAGAAGTTGGCGCGTAAAAAACGAGGACAAGCGTAGACAAACAAAGACGAGTGCCTTTGTCTGTCTACGCTTGCCCTCATTTTTTCCGCGCCAACTTCATCAGTATGCATATCTACGATGCAGTTCGCGTTGCTGGAAACAAGTTGCTCGAGGCATCACGAAATACGCGCTGCTTGTGGTGCCCGTTGCTTTTATTATCGTTAATGATAATTAATGCGTCATCATTATGAATCTTTTGCTGCACTATTTTTGTTCTTGTTTCAATTCAAACGTAGCAGTAGTATGAATAAAACGCTTTGCCGCCGCGGTGGCTCAGTGGTTACGGCACTCGGCTGCTGACCCGAAAGACGCGGGTTCGATCCCGGCCGTGGCGGTCGAATTTCAATGAAGGCGAAATTCTAGAGGCCCGTGTACTGTGCGATGTCAGTGCACGTTAAAGAACCCCAGGTGGTTGAAATTTCCGGAGCCCCTCACTACGGCGTCCCTCATAGCCTGAGTTGCTATGGGACGTCAAAACCCCCATAACCAAACCAACCAAACGAATAAGGCACTTTGTTTCGGAGGACAAATGAAATGCTAAAAATGTGCTCAGGTACATTTTCAAGGTACATTCTATCAAGAATCACTGCTTCGCCTAAGATCACTCCACATTCCCTTGGGAGTCAGTCTTTCTCGCGGGCATATTTCATTTGTTATTTTTGTGGTGCAAAGATCAATAACAATAAGCTACCAATGAATGTCGTATGCAGACTATTGCTGTTAGGTGAAAACATAAGTGAAAGCTCAAAAAGTATGTGCCCTCAAACGAAAAGAAGAGAGACTAAGCTGGAAGAATCAGTTCGTGTGCCTGAATTTTGACAAAGTTCAACAGAGTAAGCCGGACAACGACCTGGGGCAAGGCTAAGAAAAAACTGATCGATAGTTTGTCTTTGTGTTTGACCTTTCCGAAGCGGGGCAAAGGCAGCGTCGTAACTGAAGTGTGACGACAGATAAAGGCCTACCACAAACATCACCCCAACCACCAGCAACGAACTGACTGCCTTCCAAGGGCGGTATCATTCCTCCAGATTAATTCAACCTCATACGACAACCTCCGCCTGTAAACTATCGATAACTGAGTCCAGTTAGATTGAAACTCGAGTCAATGTTTTGATTTAAATGTTTCTCTTGCCATTCGGCTATTTTCATGCATGAAGCAATGATTGTTTCGTCATCGGAAACCTCATCGAAGGAAACAGTGTTTCCGATAGCGCTACTAGTTGATCTGAATTGATTTTCGTTTGAACTCATGTCCAGCAATTTTGGACAAAAATTTTGAAAATTGAAAAAACTGTAAGATATTTTTACTTTAATATTGAAGGTAATGGTTGATCCTTCTGGTATGTAGCAAAATATTTTTTTAAAGTGCTTTCATCGCTCACATTGAACAGTTAAGTCTCCCATAGAAAACCAATAGGGAACGATTTTTACGACAGCAAAAACGTTAATAAAAAAAATAATACTCCCTTCGGGTGGTCTGCAGCTATATTGATTGTTATAGTGAAATCTTTAATCATACGAAAAAATTGCGTTCATAAATAGTTTCTCGTTCAAAAATTCTTTTATCCAGAATTACCGGGTATGGCTTCACTTAAAGCAGTGCCAATGAAATAAACATTACGCGCTTGTAATTACGCCAATATGACCACGATCATGAAAGGAAAACAAGATTGAGAGGGTCGCATGATGCCCTAGAACAGATCACCGGCGACCTTTTTAAGGCAACTGAGTGGATTCTAAGATTAACTAAGGAGCGCGGATTAGGGAGCTTGCATGAGTATGGAGGCGGCAGATGGAGCAGGATGTGGATATAAAGTCAACGGGAGAGCCCTTTGTCCGCAGTAAATTTTGCTGCGGCTGATCATGATGGTTAATATAATAACGCTGATTACTTTCTTCTAGTGCCTCGAAGAGAGTGATAAAACGTTACAATATAGGAATTCGTAGATGGGAAGGCGCAAGGTGGTCAAGGGTGGAACTTGACTCCTGTTGAAATAATTAAGAATGAAAAATTTTCCTGCCACATACGCAGACACCGACGTGAACAACTTCTGTCGGTCGACCCAAGCTTGGCAGACTCCCTATTTTCCCTACCCCTCCCCCAGAAAGGAAGAGAGGAAGAAAAATTGTCTGGCCTTGCTGGAAACAAACTCTATTTCCAGCCCTTTTCTACACCTCTTTCTTCTTTCTCGCGCCCTCTTCTACATTTTTGTAGCATTTTTTTTATTTTCGGACGAAATTCCAAAATTGAAGTGAAGCGAGGAGTGCCTCTGCCGTTCACGGTCGAGTGATTTGCCGAAAAGATGAAACTCGGCTGACTGAAAATCTTGGCACACCACTCGCTACATGCGCATGTCGCCTAGCAGTTGCAACTTGTTTGGGCCACATTGAGGTAAATATCTTGCAGAAATTGTGATATTTGCGGCGGCGAAATTTTTCTTTGTAGCCGGGCTATGTAAATCAGCATTTAACACTACTTAAGTTGCACAGCTAAATTTATAATCATGCACTCACATGAGTAATTAAAATGAAACTGACACTGCCTGAAATTTCAGCGAAGAAGCATCAGTACTTTCGATACAAGGCAAAGGAGCTCAACTCCTCAACATATCATGAGAAGAAAGTAGTCAAATCAAAGAATTTTCCTCCAGCTGATCACTCCATCAAACAGAAACATTAAGTATCGGGGACACCTTTTCACGTAAGTCCGAGCTGACGGGAGGCGCTTGAAAGAAGCAACACTAAGGCGGCAAGAAAAGGTACTTGAACAAGGGAGCCCATCCTACGAGCACGGTTCACCCAGTGCATTACTTGAGGCAAGATTCCAGCGAGACGCTCACAAAGCAAAAAGTTAAGAACTTAAGCGCGCGCTGGCGCCAGACACCCTCTGCATGCTATGCAGAGCAGCTTCGCAGCTTCGAATGTGGAGCGCATTCTTCTAGGGCCGAAGTCGTGAAAGAAAGAGCTCGAGGCGATACCAGCGCCACTCTGCAAACTGCGGGCAACCGCGGCAGTAATGGCCTCCGAGAGTTGTGACCACGACGCGCGCCCCGTGCTTCTCTCGCAGGTCGTAGCAGTCAATTTCGGCATGCAGAGGATCACATGAAAGGGGGGGGGGGGGGGTATCGGGCCGAAAGGGAAAGAAATCGATGGGTGGAGTGGAGAGGGTATGAACTGGCATGAACAAGCCGTGGAGCAATATAAATATAACGATCTCTTTACCGTCGGCTGGTCGTGAAGCGATGACTGGGTGTTGCATTTGCATTGCTGTATGAACAGAATGTTGGATTCGGAAGGGCCTTCTTTAGTTCCTTAATGGAGCAACCTACATTTGGAATACCCAGGTGACTGCAGGACTCGGGCATGCATTTAATTATGAGGTGAGTCAAGACCAGGACCAATGTACTGGCATTCTGAAAGGGTTGGAAATTTAACTGGTTCTGGCTCTTGTCTGAATAAATGAATAAATGTCATAAAATGTAAAATTCTTGAATGAAGGTTCCCATAACAGCGCTTTCCTTTGGATCTAAAAAAACTATGCGGTTATGGGCTATGCAGAGGCCACGCGGTAATTTATAAACGAATTACTTTAGTCTAGAAGTCTGGTTATCACTGCGTTTTTAAGGTCTTCGCTTGTGGTAAAAGATAATTGTGCGATAAGGATGCTATGCCGAAAAAAGTGCTCTTCTAACGTAAAAAGGCTATTCTTAAAACTCGTGTAAAATCCTGGAAGAAACATCCTGTATGTTGCATGACGGACACCATCTTCGTTACTGCGCGAGTGATGCTGACGAAGGAGTGTGACGAAGGAGTGTGACGAAGGAGTGACGGAGAGCTGGGGACGCTCTGAGATTTTCAGCGGCACAATTGGACACATTAAAGCGCCGCTCCTACACCTGCGGTCCTGGACATTAATCTATGATCTCTTGCGCGTAGTCTACTGTGTAAATAGCCAAAGCCTGCGTTGGTGCCACTAGCAGACTACTTTTGTGATCCCCGGCTCTTCGATAAACGATGCATTGAGTCTAAAAGCTGGGAATTTGCGCCAGTGATTGCCTAACGCTCTGTGCTTCGCGGAAAGTAGTACCGAAAGCTAGTCCTTAAGAAAAATCACTGCTGGCAGCCTGTCAGTGAAAAACAGTACATCAGCTCGGGCACTGAATGAACCCACTTGCAAGCTTTTGCAAAAGGTGCATAACCACATATTCCGGGAAGCCGCATTTCTTAGATGAGAAGTTGTTTAATAAACTCATTTTTTTTCTGATTTCTTAAGATTGCGCCTTAACAGCAAATTTATCCGGCGATACCTTCCCCTGAACGCCTGTAGGTTTTTGCTAGTTATTGTCAAACACGAACCCCGTTATTTCCCTATTGCAGTGTTAACTACTCGATGCAAGCGTAGAACGAACTTTAAGAGCAAGATTTTACTGCGCCTCGGAAGATTAGACCATCCAATTAGGAGGTTCATAACAGCATGTTATATGTGTTGCTCAGTTGCATGAGAATTAAAATGGCGTCAAACAAAGCTATGCTTGCACTGCAGGTCAGTATTACCGGCGAATACTGGCCAGCGCCTTTACTTCAGAACATAACGAGCTGCGTATCTCTCACGTGTATTAGGGCATCACATGTGAACAACGAAAGCGTCTCAGCGCTGTGTTACAAGTTGGGGTTTTTGCCTTACCCGAGCCACATATTTCAGTGATATAACGCGGCGACCCCACGACGCAAAAAGATGACTTCAAGGACCCATGTAGAGGAAAAAATAGGCGCAGCAGGTGATGTTCTCGTATTCTTGTGGTAGAAAAGGATACAACGAAAAAAAAAAACAAGCAACAGTTGTTAACATTGGACCAAGGCTCGCGGCGTACTGTGATACTCCGCTAACCAGCCACGAAAGTGCACGAAATAAGCTTTTTAGTGCTTTACTCTATTAAACAAGTCAGGTATCAAAATTCTAGAGCTTATACCTTTTTCTTGTGATTAGCTTCTTGTTTAGGTGACAAGAGAAGTTTTAACAACGGACTACTTTTTGTCGTGGAGGAAATCTGTGCGCCGGTCCTGAATGTGGACGGTGCTTGACTGCAGACTTAAGTTGTATCCGACTATAGACGTCCAACAAAGGAAAGGTTTTGCGCCAATTGGTCCGACATACTTGTGGGGAAGAAACCGCTACTTCAAACAGGACGAAGACGAATGGCACAGGACGAGCGGACGAGTTGCAAGTCACCGCTCGTCCTGTGCCATTCTCGTCTTCGTCCTGTTTGAAGTACTTAGCGGTTTCTTCCCCACGACCATATACGTTATCGTGCATTGGGCTGCACAGTTTCTAAAAAAGAAAGCAAAGAAGAAAAATGGAAGAACGAATCAAATGAAGAAATAAAGAACAAGAGAAAAATAAAAGAAAAAACAAGAACACGCTCACTACTGAAACGGCTTTAACCATTACCATTAGCCATTACCAGCCCGTCGACGTTCTCAAAGACCGAGACAGTTATGATTCAGAATTCATAGTAACATTTATCTGTAACCTCAACCCTTATTTGGTACCCTATGAGGTCCTTATGGTAATGAAGCAATGGAAATTAGGCTAAATGAACCGTTCTAAGCGCCATAATGTTCTTGGAGGACTTTGTCCGTTGTTTTGAGCCTGTCTCACGTTCTCTAAGTTATTCCGTTGCTAACCGCTGATTAGGAGAAAGGCTCGTCTGGTTCCGGCCGGAAGATATGGCGAGACGATATTGGGAGCTGCACGTGGACGACCCTCTCACAGAAACATTGTATTCGCCACAATTCCCGCCTGGCATGTGCCCTTAACTCCTATCATGCGCGGCGCAGCACCCCACATTTATTTCCTATTTTATATTTGTACTTAGTGTATATTACCCTCTACCCCATCATCTCTTACTATCGTTCCCCATTTTATTTCCCTCTCCCTGTCCTTTTATTCACGCTAGTCGCAGCTCAGGTGCTCCATGTGTCGATGGCAGATGCCGCGGCTAGCAACATCTTTTCCTTCCATTGTTCTTTTTATTAATAAATAGCCAACAACAACAACAACAACAACAACAACAACAACAACAACAACAACAACAACAACAACAACAACAACAACAACAACAACAACAACAACAACAACAACAACAACAACAACAACAACAACAACAACAACAACAACAACAACAACAACAACACACACACACACACACACAACAACAACAACAACAACAACAACAACATGTGCCCTTATTGTGCCAGGCTAGCCTCAGGAATTGCGCCTCGAACACAAGGGCAACAGACACCCTACGTGTTTTCGAAAGCGTCGCGCAATCATAGCCGCCCATCTCGGAGCCGATTCTCGTACCTGAAGCTGGGAATGGAGACGCTTCCATGTCGATCCAATCTTAAACTGGCCGGACCGCGGTGTGTTTTCGTACCGAATTCAAATGGGGCGCACGTGCATTCGGACTTGGACGGTTACTTGTCTGTTTACTGTCAAAGGACGAAATGTCAGGAAAACAAATAAACGCAAGGCCGCCAGCGCCAGTATTGACCGCCAGCGCCAGAAACTGGCCTTTTCCGACATTGTAGAACTCCGCACAACGTGAGAAAAAAAAAAGAAAAGGCGGGGGGGGGGGGGGGGGTTTAAGTTTCGCCACCTAGGTAACCAAAGTCATCGTTCAGAGTAGGATTTCGCAAGGCAGAGAAAACGCAGTTTTGACCGAATCTACGTAGCCTGAAAAAGTGCACACTTAGAGTAAGATGTCGTCTATTAAAGTTAAATTGTCCGCTTTACTGTCGAAATCTGTTTGATCTTAATCAGGTTTCGACAGCCGCTAGATGATATTAACCAACTCCGCTTCAGTAAAGAGTTCAGAGTATCAATAAATAGTAAAATACACAACGAGACCAGTGAAATGTACACGAAAAGATCTCCCATCTCAAGTGGATTGCCAAACGCCTTTGGTTGAAACTTTTGAATGTTGAGTCTACTCGGTGAGTTTGTGAGTGAGTGAGTGAGTGAGTGAGTGAGGGAGTAGGTGAGTGAGCGAGTGAGAATAGAACAACAACCAGCCTAGTTAATTATCCAAAGAAGAACCCGAAAGCAAAGAAAAAGAGAAAAATTAAACACGGGGGTTCTTGTAGCATTTTACATGCCAACGCCTTTTTCCTGTGTCCTCTAATGCCAATTTGTAAATCCGCGATTTTCTTGTAATTACACACAGATGTTCCTTGCACATATATATTAACTTCCCCTTTGCGCTTTCACGGAACAAAGAAACTTGCGCTGACAAGAAATTTGGAAGAACATTTTCTCGTTGCGTTCGTTACCGCTGGTAATAAGCTTACCCAATGAGAGCCATTTTTGCTGACGGCGGAATTTTGAGCTGCCCATGTGAACTATTTCATCTGCTTCCTCATCCGTACTCAGGAACGCATAAAATTGCTGATTGTCTCGTTGAGAGCATAATCTTCTTGAGGTCGTGCGTGAGTGAAAAAATCAAAAAGAAAGCAGAAACGCGCAAATTCCTGGAAAATGCGGTCAGACGGCGAATTCCACCAAACTTGCTGCCTCAAAAAGATTGCCTTTTAAATTCGATACGCACCCACTTGTTTCATTTGTAAGAACAGGCAAAAAATGCGAAATTTGCCACCACTTCCAGAAAGAGCGCTCTGCTTTTTATGTAGAAAATTTTTCTGCCTGTTCATTAGCGCAAAATACGATCACTGCACATGCACTAAAAACATGAACAGCAGTTTTTATTCCTGAGGTTTTTCGTCCTAAGCAAGTTTGATGCTTGTAGGACAACGATATCTCTAGAGGGATTAACTTACGCTTGTTTTGAGAAGCAGTATTCTGTACTCTTCTCACAAAAAGGTTTTTTTTTGAATTTTGGAGCTTTTAATTAAGCGAATAATGCGCAGTGTGACGGGTTATATAAGAAGTAAAGGGACCTCATTGCCTGTTTTTCAAGTGAGCGTATATTAGAGTGATGATGGTTGAAGTACCGTAATTGCAGCGAAACGACTGATTTACACTTCGAAATGATGGTCATTTGCTTAATAATAGTTAATGTAGTCAACTGTGAGAATAACTGAATTATACTTGAGATTTCAGACCTCCCCCCTTAAACGAAAAAAAAAATCAAAGCAAACTGCATCCTGTAGAAACACGATAACAGCCGAAACCTACGCATACATATAAGGAGTTAAAAAAACAAAACATGTTAAGCATAGTTTTGAAGTTCTGCATGGAATCTCTTTCATTTTTTTTGTTTGTGGGTACCCGATGGAAATTCGATTGGCTCTTTTAGCATTCATATGCTTGAGAATACGATCGAGAATTTGGTTTTATTTCAGTTTAATTTATTCCTGGCAGCACAGACCGCCATATTCACGTTTTACATCGAGAAATGGGAAATTTTGTCTCCATAGTTTTCAACCATGCATAATTTACATACTTACATAAATATAGCCCGTTAAACAAGAAAATAAGATACCGCTTTTTACCGTTAGCGCAGGGAATATTTCCACCTTCCTAACTAATAGAGCATAACCGGAATGTTATTACCTCCTCTTGAAGGCGAAGAGAAGCCGCCGCGGTGGCTCGGCGGTTATTATGCTGGCTGACATGTGACTACATTTCTAATAACACGCTCACTGGAAGCCGTGGGCCCCTATCGCGGAAATGGGGCCTGGGTCTTGTCATCTGAGCCAACGCCAACAAGCTCCAAACCCGGAACCGCAACCCTCTCCTGTATATAAATGAGGGCCGAAATTGGCAGCGACACAGGAAGCAGATATCCGAAAGCATGGTGCGAGCACCATGTGGACTACGCTCGCTATTTTCTCACATTTTCTTCAACCGCAGGACGCTACTATACGCGCATTGTTACATCGGTGTTATAAGCTGCGCTTTTTGGTTTATTTATCGCTTATTCCTAACTCCTATTTTGCTGCACATTTACTCTAAACAAACACGGCCGACAAGAATAGCTATAACAAACTTCCATCTCGAAGCTTTGCAGACGTGCATGCGAGCACGATGAACCGCTTTGCGCCGCTTGCTGTTGTTTTACGTTTTATCTGCTAAAAAAAGTGTTCTAGCAGTTCTTACAAGGCCGGTAGGAACTAGGTGTGCGGTTCGCTCACTTCGTATGCTAATGGCTCCTTTTATGCTCCGATGCCTCTATGGAAGCACGTTGAGCCTTCACTGCTTTTATTTCGTTCTCTAGAACTCACAATAAGAGGGGGGGGGGGGGGGGCTATATTGTGCATTTTATTTGCGTTATTACTTTAAACGATGCTTTTACTCCATCACATTCAAGATCATCCACGCGGACGCACCTTGCGTTAAAATATCTGGGAGGCGCTTTCACGCTTTTCGCATTCTTACTCTTTGCAAGCACCTTTTTTTTTTTTTGAAGCACCTTTTGTTTCTTCCACGTAACGTTGACACATGCTTCTCGAGATTAGATTATTCTATATAAAGCAGGTGGCATGCGCTCAGTGTTTCATAATTTTTTGTCTACTTAGAAAAGGAGACTACCAACACGGCAGTGAGCTCGCTAAGATTACAGTGCCCACATAGTGGAACGACTAGCGTGTTATACATTTATGCAATTGTGCCTCTAAATTGTCGTCGCATTGCTGCAAATTGTTGGAAACTGCTCATGTTTTTTTTTTTGCGTACGCCGCCTTCAGGTGTTCCACTTTTCCCCAGACTCACATAAGTGGTGCTCATTTTTCAGATTACTACTAAGGCCAAATCGCTGCCTAACAATGCAGTTGGCTGCGCAGTGCGTGCACTCTGCACTGCACTAGCTGGTACGGGACATTGTATCTGCGCGCAAAAACTGCCACCCCATCTTCACCCTTATTCTGTCCGTAATCACTCGGCATGGAAGATAGCAGCGAAGGCGGTGTGAGAGTCCGTTCTTTGGAGGCTTTATTCCGCCCACTGTCCTTATCTTGAGCTATTTGGTCGTATGAGCAGCTTTCCTTCATAGTCTGCCATTTGCTTCTGCAGATGCTGTGCCATTTTTTTCCTTCTTAGCCTTGATATCATAGTGAGCCGACTAGGTACGCGATAACGCGCAAGACAGGCCTCGTGTTTGTAGGGCTCCCAAAACTCGAAACATAATCACTTTTAATGATCACCAACGGCAGTCGACAAAACCTTGTGAATAATAATAATGATAATTGGTTTTTGGGGAAAAGAAGTGGCGCAGTATCTGTCTCATATATCGTTGGACACCCGAACCGCGCCGTAAGGGAAGGGTTAAAGGAGGGAGTGAAAGAAGAAAGGAAGAGAGAGGTGCCATAGTGGAGGGCTCCGGAATAATTTCGACCACCTGGGGATATTTAACGTGCACTGACATCGCACAGCACACGCGCGTCTTAGCGTTTTGCCTCCATAAAACCTTATGGTGATCATAAAAAATTTCTTTTTGTCTTCGTGCTGGTTTCTAATCAGCATTAAGGAAGCTGCATAAAGAATGCATTAGTAGCATCGACAGGAATTGCAGCGTAGTTTTTTATTCTAATTCTGCTGATGGCCGTTGTAGTGAATATGCAGGGGATTGTTATCGATACGCACAAGCGTACTGAATATAGGGCGTAAGGCAGTCGTTAGGGTGCCGAAACATTGACGCGTAAATGTAGGCAGCGGGAATTAATATGCATAAACGAAACAGGGCGCATAATTGTGGGTAATATATACACATCGACACAGGATGAGACACATAGATGTGCGCAGAACATGAAAATGCAGACACATAAACAGTACACATTAATGTAGAAAGATTAATAATCCCCGTAAAATCTGCCATATCGCGCTTCAATGCTCTTTCCCCTTTGAACCATGTTTCCTTCTGAGGCCACTTGTATACATGTTCGGCCTCGCGAAAAAACCTTCACGTTTATAGGTCAAACGTTACAACTAAAAATCAAAATTACCCTTGGATCTCAAAGCAATCAAAATGCAAAAAAAAGTCTACGGGGTCATTAGTTTCCTAGGGCGTTCCATCGCGGCTTCGATCCAACCATTCCTCGAGCGACACTTGCAGCGCCGAATTTCGGGTAACACCCGCAAAAACAAGTCCTATCATGCTTTTTTGTACCGTGTGTCAAAACCGATCCGTTTTCGTTTCCAGATTTTGTGCGTTTTAGCTGAGTGAGACTCATAACAAAACGCACGCGATGCAAGTGCTTACGGAACCACACCTCTCTCTTTGACCCAGAATCTTGTGTTCTATGCGGAAAATTCTATGCCGCAGCAGATTTCTCTTGCGATTAGTGTGACCTTTTTCTTTTATCTCTACAGTCCGGAAGAAAAATGAGCTCGCCAGAGTGTGCAGGCTCAAATAAAGCGCCGAGGAATCGAAGGTCGGCTTTACGCATGGCGTGCTTATCGGCAGAGCTGTTTCATAATTCATAACACTGCACTTCAGGTTGGAATTCTACACATGTGATTGCCGGAGCGCTTAAAGAATCAATGCATTAAAATTCAATACAGACAGCTGTGTCCAACAGCGACTTTGCAGCACTCGACTGCGACGCCACCATATTACCAACTTGTTTTCTTGTTATTCGCACTCGGTTTTATCGCCAACTTTATTCCGCTACGTCTCACCCATTGGACCGGACACTACCCATGTAGGCTACCGGTCCAAATATTTTGTACGAATTTTCCTCGGATGAGCAAATAAAGTTCACATTGATTTATTTGTTGATTGATTGATTGGTTGGTTGATTGATTGATTGATTTTGTGAGCAGACCAATATTTTCTTGGTACTTCGCCCTATGCATAAGCGCTGGCAATTTAATCTTGCGCGAATTTCCTAGACCTATTTTTCATAGCGCTGCTTCCATTCGCCGAATAAAAGCTTCACTAGACCTTGTTACCGTGGTTCAAGCCTAAGTGCATGGGCCGACTCAACAACGACTTGTTTGCATTTTTTTGCTTGTTTATTAATCTCGCTACACCCCGGTACATGCCAAGCGGAAAGTGGTGTCGAAAGTAGTTTTTCATCACGTGATGCCTCATTCTTGTTCGGTCGCAGCTCATGAACCATATTTCATTAGTTTTCTTTTTCTTTTTACAGAGTAATTAACAACAGCGTGAACATTTTATTCGGCGGCTCATTAAACGTCTCGCGTGGACAACCCCTCTGATTGAGCCGAACAATGAATCCAGAGATTAATGAATCACCCATGTTGTAATTCACTTCATTTTTCGTGCGTGTAATTAACGCTTCCTGTGCTTTGTGACCTGATCTCTTTCTTGTCTGGGGGTTGGCCACAGAATGGCTGAGGCTAGTTTACAAGAAAAATGAAAGTTTGGCCTATAGTGCGTTGGAAGTTCAGAAAAAAAAACAACTGCTAATGATTTTGGTCAATTTTGTGCCACTTTATAAAAATTAGGTTGGGTGTGCCGTATAGCCTCCACGTGATGCACGCTAAACTGAGCTCAACAAGCCACTGCAAATGGCGTAAGCTTTCGTCCACAGGCTGTAGGGGTAGTTAATGGCTAGGCAACATGACGCCAACTCCACACTGGGACGAAGACGATACTGTTTTTAAGGGTGAAAGAGTTACGGGGCTTTTGTCCCGTCTTTCTCCGTTATAGCAGTTTACACTATTGTATAAGATTCCAAAAAATGAAAATGAAAATTGGTTCTGGGGGAAAGGAAATGGCGCAGTATCTGTATCACATCTCGGTGGACACCTTAACCGCGCCGTAAGGGAAGGGATAAAGGAGGGAATGAGAAGAAAGGAAGAAAGAGGTGCCGTAGTGGAGGGCTCCGGAATAATTTCGGCCACCTGGGGATCTTTAACGTGCGCTGACATCGCACAGCACACGGGCGCCGCTTTGCGTTTCGCCTCGATCGAAACGCGGCCGCCGCGGTCGCGTTTCCATGAAGGCGACAGGCAAAACCTTGTTATTTTTCTTTCACGTTGGAAGGAATGATAGTCCCTTCTGAGACTTACATGCAACAATACAATACAATATTTATTCTGCACAATCAAAAACACAATACACGCAACAGGCCTGCCAAAGCCTCAGAGGGCTTGACTGAAAGAAAACGCGGATGTGTATATGGCCAGTAAAAAGCGACACCTTTAAGGCATACTCTGCAGATTTCCCCATCTGAGCTTTTCTAAAAGATCACGAAATACAATGAAAAATGAAAACTAACTACGAACAGAGTTAACATTTACATATACGAGCAGGCTATATTTGTTAGCGTCCGTGTATTGTTTAACCAGCCGAGCGCCAACACCAACTGCGCTTTTAGCCCATTTTTTTTTCCTTCGAACCCGACCGCGGCGGCTGCGTTTTTATGGAGGAAAAACGCTAAGGCGCCCGTGTGCTGTGCGATGTCAGTGCACGCTAAAGATCCCCAGGTGGTCGAAATTATTCCAGAGCCCTCCACTACGGCACCTCATTCTTCCTTTCTTCTTTCACTCCCTTCCTTAATCCCTTCCCTTACGGCGCGGTTCAGGTGTCCAACGGTATATGAGACAGATACAGCGCCATTTCCTTTCCCCCAAAAATCAATTATTATTATTATTTTTTTTCCACATTCGCCGTGCAAGACTATAACCGAATCATAGAGCAAAGTGGAATGGCATGAAATATACACCCGCCGCGGTGGCTCAGTGGTCAGGGCGCTCGACTACTGATCCGGAGTTCCCGGGTTCAAACCCGACCGCGGCGGCTGCGTTTTTATGGAGGAAAAATGCTAAGGCGCCCGTGTGCTGTGCGATGTCAGTGCACGTTAATGATCCCCAGGTGGTCGAAATTATTCCGGAGCCCTCCACTACGGCATATCTTTCTTCCTTTCTTCTTTCACTTCCTCCTTATACCTTCCTTTACGGCGCGGTTCAGGTGTCCAACGATAAATGAGACAGATACTGCGCCATTTCTTTCCCCAAAAACCAATTATTATTATTATTATTATTATTATTATTATTATGAAATATACACATCTACTTGTAAAGAATACGTGCAACACGTGGAGACAAACACCACGTACTAGAGTATGC
This sequence comes from Amblyomma americanum, assembly GCA_030143305.2. Classification (NCBI taxonomy): domain Eukaryota; kingdom Metazoa; phylum Arthropoda; class Arachnida; order Ixodida; family Ixodidae; genus Amblyomma; species Amblyomma americanum. The sequence goes on along the minus strand of JARKHS020031812.1, from coordinate 139,179 downwards.
AGCTTTCTCTGTTATTTTCGCTGGGTCCAAACTCTTGGCAGTTAGAATGACTTCCAAGGCTGAGTAACGCTTGGCCAACGCCGCCGTAATTGTGTACACAAGATTAGCGGTGAGGCGCTAGGGTTAATTCTAGATGTAACCGCATGCGGCCCTAGTCCCCGGAAAATCATTAGCCTAATGACCATGGTCAAGTCCCTTCGAAGATATACAATATCTTTGATTGATTAAGCCTTGGGCGAAGCTACCCGAGTGGCTAATGTCATACTTACCACACGGTTTCGCCATCATACTTGTCATGAGGATAAATGAAAAAAGGGCGAACATGTTGCTATGTCGTCTCCTTCTTGTTTTCGGCCCTATTCATAGCACGCTGTTTTATTCGCTAGAATGAGCCTGTTTGGCAGGCCCGCTTATGAAGCAGTTCGATGTTTTCTAGAACAATTTTTTAATGAAGAATGAAGCAAAAATCGTGGTTGCTAGAGTTGCACAACGTTTATCTTAGCTCTCACTGACCTTCCGAAGTTTGCGTAAAAACGTCCTCATTTGATTTTAAAACGTGGGCGTCTAGACTTAAAGCATGTTTTAATGCCTATCCTTTCAGTATCGAGCGAGTGGCGCAGGATAAGATTTTACACTATAGAAATTTCTCAATTTGTTGATTATCATCATGTCTATCAACGTAAAGCGAAATATCGTAAGAGAAAGAAAGGGAAAAGAAAAAATCACTCGGACATCGGGGAGTTACTAATTACGCCCGTTTAAAGTTGAGCAGCACTTGGCCAACGCCATTGTGAAGTGACGTCACTTCGTGTCTGGTGACGCCATGTCCAGTCTGGTGATGTCACATCCTTACAACCGTCCTGTCATATGCCTGTCTATTTCGTCCCCGTTTTTTCATGCTGCTACATTTTTTCAAGGTGGATAAATGAGCGAACTTTATGACCAGGACATGTTTTTTTTTCCGATGAGCCTTATAGTGCTATAGCATTCAAAGCGAACTACAGTGAGTCACGCAACGCTACGCAGCTAGGCTTACAGCTACGCGACGTTATACTTTGTTCGCAGGGAGCTTATCGAGGCCACCGGAAACATGCACTCCTTGTGATGTTTTTTTTTATTGTCATTGTTGATATTTACTCAGCTCCAGTATATTAGGGCATCAGTTTTAATTTTGAGGCGGAGTGGAATATTGTAAGATACTGTTTTGGAGATACTGAAAGTAACTGTCTATCTTCCCGATGCGCAGCGAAACATTTCTTTTTAAGTCTGTCCATCGTCGAGATAAACATCGGCAAAATATCATATTAGGAGTTTAGCGATAGTGCACTAAAAATGTATTCATAAACCCCTTCCCATTGAAAAGTGCGCTTGTCCAGGAATTCTGGGTAGGTTCCACCATATGAATATTTTCTCACGCTCTTTTTCTAAGTTGTGTTTGAATTAAAATGTTGTAGTACTTGTCATACGCTTCACTTCAGAGCACAAATCAATTGCTCAAAATTTCCGTCCGAACATTTTCTTCGTGTTTTTTTATCAACGATCGCTCCACATGCAATTTGTGGTCAGTTCCATTTTGTGATGGGCACAGCAAACAAAACAGTGAGCTACCAAGTAGCGTCTAACGGCGTTCTTTCGTTTCTTTTTTTTTGGGGGGGGGGAGGGGGGAGTGAAGAAAAAACATAAAAAAACATGTGCCCACAAAGGAAAATAATAACCGCGAAAGAACAGGCTCACAAGCCTGAACCCAAGGATACTGCATGCTGATTTGATAAGACATCCAATGTTCTGTAGAATGTGCCGGGCACTGACCGGGGGGTAGTCTAAGAAAGGTCGATCGATTGTTTGTCTTTCCGTTTGACCTTTCCGAAGCGGGACAAAAGCCAGCCTCGTAATTGAAATGTGACATCAGATAAGGGTCTACCGCGAACATAAGCTTTAACACAAGCAACGACCTGACTGCCTTTCAAGGGCCCGTCTCTTTTCTCCAGAGTAATTAATCCGTACACGGCAACCGCTGGCGGTAAATCACAGATAAGTGCTTCCAATAAGCTTGAAACTTGGTTCAAGGTTCAGACTTCATCATTTGTCTTGCCGTTTGACTATTTCCATGCATGAAGCAATGATAATTTTGTTACTTAAAACCACTTCGAAGTCGCCAGTGTGACCCGCCGCGGTGGCTCAGTGGTTAGGGCGCTCGACTACTGATCCGGAGTTCCCGGGTTCGAACCCGACCGCGGTGGCAGCGTTTTTATGGAGGAAAAACGCTAAGGCGCCCGTGTGCTGTGCGATGTCAGTGCACGTTAAAGATCCCCAGGTGGTCGAAATTATTCCGGAGCCCTCCACTACGGCACCTTCTTCTTCCTTTCTTCTTTCACTCCCTCCTCTATCCCTTCCCTTACGGCGCGATTCAGGTGTCCAACGATATATGAGACAGATACTGCGCCAATTCCTTTCCCCCAAAAACCAATCATTAATGATTATTAAGTCGCCAGTGTTAGCTTCTAAGCTGTAGCGGCATGTTTACAAATAACTAATCTCTGCAAGCATTGCTTTATCGCTTCGATGCACGTTAATGACAGAAGCATTCCAGGCATATAATTACGCCGGAGTAATCATTATCACAGAATACAACAGTGATGAGAAGACACGTGATGCGGGGAATAGACAAATCGTGATCCTTTGTGCAGTGGAGTGAATGCGAAGATTAAGGTATGTTAGGGAACTAGCGAATGAGGTTTAGGGAGCTAGCTGGGATAGGGGGGCCGCAGCTGAAGAAGGGCATGGCTAATCGGATGTAAACGGAAGACGGATTTCTACAGCATCAGGTTGCTGCTGATGATGAATGGTGAATATAATTACCCCGATTACTTCCCAAGCAGCACACGTAATCGGCCCAACATTGCAACAGGATGGTTCCATCCTGGTCCTTTATAAGGCCGGCCTTAGCCAATACGATTCCAATATTGGGACAATTACCTGTGCTGCTTGGGTTCCTCCTGGTGACTAGACGAGAGTAATAAAAAAAGAGAAAGTAGGAATCTGCTGCTGGGAGGCAAAAGTTAGTCAGCGTTGGCAATTTCTTCAAGTAATAATGAACGCAATCACCCCCCCCCCCCTGCCCCCGAGCTTGGAAAAGCAAGAGAGAGAGCAGATTTTTCTGACGTTCATAGTAAGAAAAATAAGTAGTTGTAGCTATGTGTGCTTCGTTCTTTTCCGACTCGTTCCAACATCATCCTTTCACAGCTTTGTCCACGTCTGTCTGTTCGATCGTTTCTGTGCCCTTGTTTTACCCATCATGCCACAGTCGCGTCCTTTTTATGCAAATGTTTCTTCATTTTGTGCCCTCTTCGACTTTTTTTTCACCAATTATTGTTATTTCGTGGGCAAAACTTGATATTTAAAGCTAAGCGAGTACTGCCTCTGAGGTTGAAGATGAAGTTATTTGCTGAGGAAAAAGAAAGTAGTGTGATATTCTTGGCACACCAGACGCTACATGTGCATGTTGGCTAGCAGGTGCAACTTGTTTGGGTCACATTAAGGCACACATCACGGGTAAATTTTCAGATTCCGAGCAACTGAATTTTACTTGTTAGCCGGGCTCAGTAAAGTAGAAGTTGACGCCTGTTACACAAGTGAGGTTAAAGCCCGGCATTTTCGATAGTAATAAAAATGAAAAACAGGGGCTGGCCGCCTCATGAAGACGTGAAGAAAAATCCTTACTTTCAGTATAAGGTAGCAGAGCTCAACGTGAACTCAACGTGCCATCGGCAGAAAGCAGCTGAGTGAAAACTTTTTTTTTTCAAAGGATCATCTCGCGCAGAAGATACATAAATTTCGGCGACGTCTTCACTCACCTGCGTCCGAACTAGCAGAGGCGCTTGAAAGAAGCAAAACCAAAAAGCCCAGAAAAAGTGCTTGAACACGGGAGTCCATCTTAAGCGCGCAGTTCAGCCAGTGCATTGCTTCAGGCGAAATCGTAGCAAGAGACGCACAGAGCAAAAAGTTATAGCGTAAGCTCGCCCCTGTGCCAAACTCCCTCTGCAAGCTATGCAGAGCAGTTTCGCCGCTCCGAATGTGAAGCGCATTCTTCCAGCGCCGGAGTGATCAGAGAGAGTAAGAGAGAGAAAGAGAGCTCGAAGCGACGCCAGCGCCGCTTTGCAAACGGCGGGTAACGGCGGTAGTAATGGCCTCCGAGATTTGTAAGGTAGGAATCCATGCGGAGTACGCGTGTCTCGGAGGTCGTGCGCGGTCAATTTCGGCACGCGCCTGGTCACAGGGCGAGCAGGCTGTCCAAAAGGGAAAGAAATCGATGGGTGGCGAGGAGACGGTACGAAATGGCACGAACAAGCCGCGGAAGAATATTAATTGGACGATCTTTTTACTGCCAGTTCCTCGTGGAGCGGTCGCTGAGTGCTGCATTTGTTTTGCGGTATGGACAGAATGCTGTATTCTGGCGGCATTACACTATTTTTTTTTATAGAATCAACCTAAAGTTAGAACACCAAATTAATTGAAGGTGAGTGAAGGCAGGGACAGCTGTCCTGACATGCCTACAAAGTCGAAGACGTAATTGGATTTGGCTCTGTAAACGGACTGAATAAACACTTACATGTTATAAATGCAAAGTTCTCTGAACAAATCGTCCAACTGAGAGCTTTCCTTTGGGCCCAATGGCGTTGTGCTCTTATAGGCTATGCAGGCACAAAATTGCAGTTTATAAACGCATTACTTCAGACTAGGGATGAGATTGTCTTTTTGAGACTGTTTGCAGTCGCCACTTATTCAGGTGAATGATAATTATGAGGTAAGAACAGAATAAAAAGGGGACCGAATAATATTTAAAAGAATAAAATCTGCGCTGCCTTCTCAAGTACTTTCCTAAACTAGCTGCAGGCCTCAATGAAAAATAAATTCCTCAGCACTGAACTTAAGAGCAGAATTTTTTTTTTGTGACGCGATGGATGATGGGCGCTTGGTTAATGAATAACCAGGTTTTGTTATAACTTTGAACTTAACAAGAAAGCATCGGAAACGAAGGAGAAGCAACTTTACAAACAAAGGAAACCAAGGTAAGACAAAGGGCGTATCACCACCACTACATACAATGTCGGCATCTAAGAGTACAAGGAAAACTCTTTGTAAAGTGGGGCTGGATATATTTGTTTTTTTTTCTGGAAGTGATTTCCGCTTCCTATTTTTACTAATTACCGAATGCCGAAGGAAAATTCAAAAATTAAGCTCAGTTGCCAACACAGCTGACCATGCTGAATACAACGGCGTATATAACAGTGAACAGCTAAAATGGTCAACAAACAAATTGAAGCATTCTCACGCGTTTGGCAGAGTGCACAAGTGACTGGCCTCTCTCGCCCCTCCCACCTTTCTCCCACCGTTTCTTGTTTGAGACCATATTTTATGCATTAAATACGAACCTGCTATTCACATTTCTTCGGACCTTAGGAACTAAACTGAGCTATCATCATGAGAGGATAACATCAAGAGATAGGTCAGCTGGAGCGCCAATGAAGTTGAGAAATTATGGATGCAGTTCTAGGATTGCACGCTTGTGGCGAATGCAAAAATGAGGGCTATCGCTTCTAACGCGATTCCTGATAGCGTGAGATTACCAGAGGAGGAGACAGGTAATGTCACGGTGATCGTTATTAAAATAAAAGCTGTTACGAAGTTATGATCTTAATTCTTTAATTTTCACAAGGTGCTACTGCAAAGTCATTTATTGGCCGGAACGGTGTTCTCCCGCCTTCTGCGGTGCGCAAAATGTCTGGGATATTTTCTAAAGCGAACTCAGTTTCCAGTTTACAACCTTTATACTCCGGTAAAACTTCCTTTACCGCCAAACTTTGTTGATTGGTTCTCGTCGTGATTTATTCACCCAGCAGGTTTTTTTTTTCTGTGTACTGTCGACTTCAGCTAGCAAACTACATTATTTTTCACGCTAGAACAAATCATTCTCAATTCCCATTTCTCGAAGCATGTAGACGGTGGGATTCAACCGCAGTGATTCGCTGTCAGCATATGTAAGAGACGTGTACAGGAGCTCCCAAAAGTTTTTATAACGCAATGGTGAACAAAGAAATTTCTTTTACAGTTCAAGGAAGGAACCATGATTTCTATGGTATATTCCGCGCTTTTCTGTGCAGCCTGCCCAATGCATCTGTCAATGCCAGGCCATGCTTCCAGGCAAAGAAAAAAAAACCTGCTACGTCGTGATTTTTGTGTTAAGAATATTTCCAAGCACCCGTATCTACGTCAACAACTTGGCTTATTTGTTGAATCCTGCACGCCATCTTCCCTGCTGCGTCAGCGAAGGAGGAGGCCCGCTTACCGTGGAAATTCTGTATTGCGGGCGACGATATTGTGTACTTTAAAGCCCCATTCCTGTTCCCCCGGTCTCAAAATTCAATCTATGGTCGGCTACGCGTAGTTCATCGTAAACGCTGTGCAAATAGCGAAAACCTACGTTAGTGCGACGAAGAGACTAGTCTTGTGATCTCCATCACTTGGATGAACAATGCATTAACCTGATGAGATGCCGTTTAACTCTAGTGGTTACCTAATGGTCTGCGCTACCCGGGCAGCTGTTCTGAAAGCTAGTGGTTAAGAAGAGACTCTGCTAACAGCGTTTCAACGAAAACCAGTATATCCGCTCCCGAACCAACCTAATGCACAAGCCAGGTTTTATAAAACTTTGGTATACACCCAGATGTCCTGGGCTAACGCATTTTTTCAACGCAAAGATGTTTACAAACGTAATTTTTTTGCAAATCGTGTGACTGCGCCATAACAATTTATATATCCCCAGATACATCTTCGGGATGGCTGAAGTTTTCTTTTATTTATTGTAGATAACACACCACATTTTTCTTTCTATAGCAATCTTACTACTAGGCGGGAGCTCAGGACAAACTTTAACAGCAAGATGTTTCTGCACATCAGAATATTATGTGGCTGCCATCAATATGTTCACAACAGCATCTTAGAACGTTCCCCCCTTATATCAGAATTAAAAATGATATTTAAGACATCTGGCCTTGCACTGCTAAGCGACACTATCGGCGAATATTGAAGCGGACCTAGACATCAGACTACAACAGGCAGCGTATCCTCCATGTACTGTCTTCCACAAACCCTTCTACAGCGATCGAGCGGTGCGCTGTGTTGTGAATTTATTATAATTCCCCGCCGCGTTTCGGGCCCGATATAGCTTTTAAAGACAAGCACATTCCACGGAAATGTGCATGCACGACAATGCCTTGCTTCGAAATCTGTAGGCCACTCGTGAATTGCTCAACTGTGCTCACCGGTGCGCCGTTCGAGCGTTCTAGACAGGTGTGCGGGCGACTGTACGTTGGTGCATCACATGTCAACAACGAAACCGTCTGAGCGCTTTGTTACAAGGTGATTGTTGTCTTTATCAACACACTGACTTCAGTGATATAAGGTGGCCTCTTCCAGACGGGAAAAGACTACTTCAAATACCAGCCCAGAAACAAGGTAAGCGCAAGAGGCAATGTTCTCGTGTTCTCGTCGTGGGCGTTGTCGCCCATCAAACTGTACAGCCTTGAAAAAAAGAGGGAAAAAAGAGCAAAAGAGTAGAAGGAAATAAAGAAATAAACAGCCAGCTAAATATAGATGAAGTGATGAAAAATACAGAAAAAGAAATTTGATCCCGACTGGAACTGTTTGACTCATGACGTCGCAGCTATTGCAAGCCAATAGTCATTCTCGAAGATTGGGGAGTTAATATTCAAGACACCTAATAACAATTATTTGAAATCCCACCCTTATTCCGGCTGCTGACCCGAAAGAAGCCGGTTCGATCCCGGCCGCGGCGGCCGAATTTCGATAGAGGCGAAATTCTAGAGGCGCGTGTACTGTGCAATGTCTGCACGTTAAAGAACCCCGACGGTCGAAATTTCCGGAGCCCTTCACTGCGGCTTCTCTCGCAGGCTGAGTCCCTTGAAGACGTTAAACTCTCGCAAAAAAAGAAACAATTGGCGATGGTTTAGCTTTGGTTAAACGTGGAGTGACGCGATAGCTACAGCTGGCCGAGTGGAACTTGGTCACATGATCAACCACGTGACAGCGTGGCGGCGCAGCCAGCGACGCCACGCTGAAGGCTCGAAATGCTACCGTAATGTAGCTATCGCTACAGAAACAACAAACAAAGCACCCTCATTCAGTGCTCCAAAAGACGCCTTTGTGATAAAAACAATCCAAAATGAAAAAAAGTAACCGTTCTAAACACGAAATAATGTTCCTCCATGGCTTTCCCCGTTACTTGAAGGGCCCCTGAAAGGGTGTTTGAACGCTAAGGCGCCCGTGTGCTGTGCGATGTCAGTGCACGTTAAAGATCCCCAGGTGGTCGAAATTATTCCGGATCCCTCCACTACGGGCACCTCTTTTTCTTTCTTTCTTTCTTTCTTTCTTTCTTTCTTTCTTTCTTTCTTTCTTTCTTTCTTTCTTTCTTTCTTTCTTTCTTTCTTTCTTTCTTTCTTTCTTTCTTTCTTTCTTTCACTCCCTCCTTTGTCCCTTCCCTTACGGCGCGGTTCAGGTGTCCAACGATATATGAGACAGATACTGCGCCATTTCATTCCCCCTCCCCCCCCCAAAATTATTATTATTATTATTGTGTATGAAGTGCTCGCATTATGTAGGGTACAGGCCAACGAGCGTTCATGCCTTGTTCAGGACCCCAAAAGCAAGCCGATAATTTACAATACAGTTTTTAAAACTGCCCGCTTCCGCGCCTAGCGGCGACCTGCGGTGCTGGGCCTTCACCCGAATCCGCGCTAGTTACGTCAGCAGCGGACTACTAGCATTGGTTCGCGCGCGCCGGCTGGCGGCGGAGGGGGCAAGGGTGAGGGGCCGGCGGAGGAGCGCCGACATTTCAGCGTGCAAAAAGCGACGAGAGGAGAGGGATAGGCGCGAAGACGCCGATATTCAAATTTTGACTACATATAGCTCAGCTTCCACAAAACGCATGTGAAAAATCCTTGCGGAAGGATATTTGTGAAGCGGCGTCCTTTAGCATTCCAGGCACACCGCATCTTTGTTGAGAGCCCCTTTCACAGCCCCTTTAAAGCAGCCTTGTGTTCTCCCAGTTACTCCGTTGCCAACCGTTGGTTAAATCAACAGTCTTGCAGATTGCGAACAGTCTTGCGAAAAGAAATAGGCATAAAGGCATGGCACTCGCCATAACACCCCCGTTATATGCGCCATAGCCCCTTGGACTGAAGGACAACCTCAACGCCTTTTGTTTTCAAAAGCGTCGCTCTATCGTAACTGTGTATCTCGGTGTCCCGTGCACGCGTTGCTGAATTCTTGACCCTTGCCCTCTGCGTGCAGACGCTTCCAGGTCGATCCAGCTTGAAAATGTCTGTAGTGTGGTGTGTTTTCGTTACGAATTTAAATTTTGCCCACGTGCCTTAGGAGCGCTTGGAAACAAAATGGCAGAAAAAAACAACAAAAACTCAGAGCTGCCAGAGCGTATTGAACGGCCGGCGCCGCAAACTGTTCTCTTACGACACTGCAGAACTCCATGCTACAAAGAAAAAAAAAATAGAAGAAAAAAGAAATCGATATTTCGGTTTCACAACTCAGATCATCGAAAGGCATTGTTAGTGCAGGATTTCGTAAGGGAGTGCAAGGGATATCATGACTGAATCTGCCTAGCAACGGAATAATTGCACACATGAAGTATAGAGTCATCTATATGAATTTTCCGCTTACTGTCGAAATATGTTTGACATTAATTAGATTACGACTGGAGCTAGATGGAATTATCTAATCACTCTTGTCGCTGATCTGCGAGAAACACAGGCAGACAAACTTACTCGTGAACTTACATTGTCGAGGTCGCGGCTTTCGAACACATGCGATGAGGAAACCAGTCTACTCACGATCATGGTGTTCAATAAAAAGAGTTTGGGTAAAGAGTAAAGCGGACACACAGACAAGTGAAATGCACCCATGAAGATCTCAACTTAATTTCCAAACCACTTTTGTTGAAACTTCCGAATTGTTGAGCAATCGAGTGAGTGAGTAAGTGAGTGAGTGAGTCAGTCAGTCAGTCAGTCAGTGTCGGTTGGTGGTCGGTCGGTCGGTCGGTCAGACGGTCAGTCAGTCAGTCAGTCAGTCAGTCAGTCAGTCAGTCAGTCAGTCAGTCAGTCAGTCAGTCAGTCAGTCAGTCAGTCAGTCAGTCAGTCAGTCAGTCAGTCAGTCAGTCAGTCAGTCAGTCAGTCAGTCAGTCAGTCAGTCGGTCGGTCAGTCAGTCAGTCGGTCGGTCGGTCACTCAGTCAGTCAGTCAGTCAGTCAGTCAGTCAGTCAGTCAGTCAGTCAGTCAGTCAGTCAGTCAGTCAGTCAGTCAGTCAGTCAGTCAGTCAGTGTCAGCGATCGATCAATCGATTAAGCGAGTCGGTCAGTCTGTAGGTAGGCTGGTCGCTCGGTCGAGGTCCTACCACAACCTCTCCTTGGAATATTTATTCTCCTAGCTATTTCTTACCCATGGACCAAATAGCTTTCATTGCTAAGCCAATACTCCGCTTCATTCGTCGGGTACAACGCTGTCAAATCTAGTGCTCTTGTTAGCGCTCTCGATATCCGCGATCAAAAAATAGTGTGCTACTCGTCCTGATAGAAAAGTGATAAATGCTTCCTCTGCAGGTTTACTGCACAGCACATTCTATGAGCTCGTGTAAATTCGCTCTAATTTATGACGACACACTGCCACTTTCTCTTGCCTCAGGCCACTCGGGCACAATACAAGCGTGGTCTAACATGCCTCCCTTTATTTTTTCGCGCCGACCACTTTTTGTACCTTCACCGGACGTATGAAACTGAGTGTAAACAAATGCAATTCCTTATTACAGTCAGATGCAACTCATGTACGAAGCGATATATGCTCCTCAAAGGACACCATCCAGCCAATAGCGTAGACCGATTGTCATGACGTAGAGGCTAATTCCCTTTGACCTGCTAGCGTCGAATAGAAGGGATTAGACACATGAAAGACGATTAACCCCTGCTTAATCGGATTAACCGCGGCGTGATGAAAATCAGTCGATGCCACCGGCTGGAGGGCATCCTTTGAGGGACATCTGTCGCTTGGTTCTTGAGTTGTATCCGACTATAGTTCCAATACAATGCCGTCTATAATACCGTATTGGTTTCTGCACAGACTGATGAACATTACTTCTGTTTTCTCAATATTATAGTGAATCCTACTGGGGCCCATTTAGTGTTCAAATCATCGATCACGAGGCTCCAGTTTGTCCCCGTACACACAGATATGCGGGACCTTCAGAGTTTCCAGTTTTTCCACTTGAGCGAAGCTTCATTCTCCACAGGAGATCGAAAACACAAGAAAACACGAACTTTAAGGCTGTCGCTCTATGAGCTAACTTAAAGCCAGCAGGCTTGCAAAAAAACACCGTTCGGGGCCAAATCGATATTTCGATTCAAAGCTCCGACGATATGTTTGCGCCACGTGCTCCAGAAAAACCCTGTATAATCACAAAAAAAAAACGAATGAAAGTTTCTGACCCCCAGAAGAACCAGAGGCAGTGGTTGTGTTTTAAGTTTTTTACCTGTTCTATATTCTCGCTGTCACTGATTGATGGCTTGATTGACCTAATTGCTTCATGACTTCCCAGTGTTCGTGAGTTATTTTCAGTTGAGGTGAAACTAGAATGAAACGAAATACCGTTTTTTTTTGTTGCACCCAGATGCTGCGCGTGGGCTGAGAGTGACGTCCTTGTTGGGTGCTCTCAATCAATTTTGACACCTTGGGTTCACTGAGTTTGCACACTACAGCAAACGGGCGTCTCTCATAATTTCACCGCCATCAAAATCCGGTTGCCGCGACCTTGGATTCAGCAGCCAGACAACGCTCGACTACTGATCCGGAGTTCCCGGGTTCGAACCCGACCGCGGCGGCTGCGTTTTTATGGAGGAAAAACGCTAAGGCGCCCGTGTGCTGTGCGATGTCAGTGCACGTTAAAGATCTCCAGGTGGTCGAAATTATTCCGGAGCTCTCCACTACGGCACCTGTTTCTTCCTCTCTTCTTTCACTCCCTCCCTTATCCCTTCCTTGACGGCGCGGTTCAGGTGTCCAACAATATATGAGATAGATACTGGGCCATTTTTTCCCCCAAAAACCAATTATTATTATTAGCGAACACAACGTAGCTACTGAGCCACCGAGGTGGACGGGGTAGGTATTTTTCCTGTGCTGACAAATTATGACAACCATATTAGCGCAGTCATGCGACTGCATGAGTGAATTATTTGTTTCAGTGACTTTATGAGCGAGATCATCATTGTCATCATCATCAGCCTGACTACGCCCACTGCAGGGCAAAGGCCTCTCCCAGGTCTCTCCAAACAACTCTGTCCTTTACCAGCTGCGTCCACCGTATGCCCTTAAACTTCTTAATCTCATCCGCCACCTAACTTTCTGCCGCCCCCCTAAGTGAATGAGTGAGTACCCGAGCAACCAGAAGTAGTAGGCATTATCACTGTTGGACGAGGGGTAACTCTTCCTAGTACCACTAGTAAAGGACATGGAAGTAACACGGTGGTTTGAGCTAGTTGGTTGCTATTCATAATGCAGACAAGTTTCGCAGCATGAATAAAACGCACACAGAAGACAAGGAACAAACAAGACAGCACAGTCCCGTCTTGTTTGTTCCTTGTCTTCTGTGTGCGTTTTATTCATGCTACGAAACTTGTCTGCATTATGAATGGGCACGGCTCAGTCATTGAGCGACGGAGTGAACGCAGGAAGGCGTCGTATACCGCTGGTAGTAGACAGTAGCGGAGACAAAATAAAACGTTTGAGTGTTTCACATTAGATTTAATGTGAAACACTCTATACCTCTATATATCTCTATATCTGTGCATATTTTTATGTGCAATGGGGTTCCTTCATAGATCTGCATGGTTCATGTGACAGTATTTGTAGCGGCGACGGCCAGGGGGCGCTATGTGGCAATCTTGCTGTCCGCAAATGGTAGAGGGTTAATACGCAGTTGTCTGCGCTCTATCTACGCACGTAGTTAGTGCAAATGAACCGAGTTCATTATATTGTTTACCTGAAATGGTAAGTAGAAATGTTAGAGTTTTTTGTTTACGTGATAGGAAGACAGTACGTTCGAGATATTAATTACCACTGCAAAGCCATCTTCGCCTTTACATTACTTGGAATCTATTGTACAGAGCTTTACAGCCGCATAGGCGTGTGAGAGAAGCACTCTATGACCGGTAAACAACAGATATACACCATATATCTGTGCTGAGCTTCATTCAAAAAGGAGATGCGGATACAAAATACTTTTTTTTGTTTAAGCGAAGTTGACACCCAGCAGTTCAATTACAAATTTATTTTACAGTTATAACAGCGTTTCTTTTTACTCACTCATTTCACTGATAGCGTATTACGTTCTTCTTTTGTTTCTGTGTTTTTTGGTCTGAAGTTAATCGAATCTTGCTAATCTTTCCGCCGTTTTATTACTTGAATCTCGAACAAGTTCCCTAGCTGCGGCAGACACACGAGAAAATCACAGACCCCATAGTCCCTTGAAAAAGTCGGCAGAGCGATACACTCATGACGAATTGTATGGTAAAATTTGCACCTTCAAGACTTGCAGTTACGCCCACGCGAAATGTCAATAATGGAGAACGATTGGCCACGCCCAAACCTCCACCACGCCCAGTGGTAGGAAAGCGCACTTGCTTCAAAAACTTAAAAAACAATGAAAGCGTGTTTGTTGTGAGTATATGCCGGCTGTCTCGTACAGGTCGGCTCGTGGAATAGACAGAGAAAAAGAAACCAAAGGACACAAACCCAAACTCAAAGAAATGGAAGGAAAGTAGAAAACATAGGAAAAAGAAATAAATAAAAAAGATAGAGTGAAAAAGAAACCGGAGGAAAGAAGGACGAACTCAAAGAAATGGATGGAAAGAAGAAATCATGGAGAAAAATAAAGATATCAGAAACAAACCAGAACAAAAAAGAAGATTTAGAAGTATGAAATAAATAAATCCTGAAGATATATCATGTATCACAGGAAGAAAAAGGCAAAATTATGAAAGAGTAAAGATAGAAAAATGGACAAACGAAAAGAATGGTGTCGCGCACAGAAGTATTCACAGAACATAAGGACTCAGAGACCATTCATGTGCATGGAGTGCATGCAGTGTAGAGAAAAAAAAAAGCTGACAAAACTTTTAGCATTGCATTTGGAAAGCATAGAGCTTTGCTAGAGCTTTTTTCGCCCTCGACGTGCGTGCTTTGTTTAGACCGCACCTTGTATATTGACGCCTGAATTACTTTTTTGATCCGAATGTGTGTTTTTGAAAGAGAGAAGCTCAGACGCTACGGGGGGGGGGGGGTTACTAGGGTGGTCTCTATTTGTCAGTCTGAACAAGTGACAGGGCGAACAAGCCCATGAAGCGTCTTCTAATGGCACACTTGAAAACCTGTATATAATGTCTGCAAAATTTGTGACATATTGTAGCAAATAGCACGCCAAACAGCTTAGCTTTTTAAGCAATAAAAATACCCCAAAACAAATAAATAAGCTAACTGAAAAAACTGGTAAATAAATTAAACGTGGAGGCTCTCATATGACTATTTGCATGCTAACGTCTTTCCCCGGCGTCCTCTGACGCTGACTAGTAAAATCATAATTTCCTGTTAACAGCACAAACATGGCGATTTCGAATACATTAACCGAAGCACTTCATTTTCACGGAACGAAGAAACATGCACTAAAAGTGGATTTCGAAGTGCCCTTTTTTTTATAACATTTGCTGTCCCGCGAAATCAGTCTATCCAATGCAACTCGTTTATACGGAAAGCCAAAAGTTCGAGCCTTCCACGTCAATTCTTCCGCCTTCTGCGTGATTCGTATTCAAGAAAATATATCATCGTTCACTGTCTCGTTAAGAGCATAATCTTCTTTGGTGCGCAGTCCGCAGAAGACGAAGACACAAAAGAAAGAAAGGAATGAATCCCTGAAGGATGCCTCATCAGACGGCAAATTTAACCGAACTCGCGGGTGCGCAAAGATGGCATTTTAAATTAAACACGCACTGTTCGCCTGGGCTAGTGGTCGGTACTCGTCCCAACTCTTTGAATATGTGAGTGAAAGAAAAACAATGCAAAATGCTGCAGCTTAGTGTATAAACGCTAAAAACAATTTATATGCAAAAACTGTTTAGCCTGCTCGGTCGTCAGTGCTTAAGTGGTCACTCAATTGGCAATAAAACTGGAAAAAGCAAATTTTCTTAAGAAAAAGTTTGCCATCTTTTGCAGATTTGGTGCATGTTGGACAAGGATGTCGGCACAGACGATATACTTACGCGTGTTTCTACAAGGAGCGCTATTTATTTTCGTGCGAATTATAGTTTTTCAATGTCCGAAAAATTCTGCAAAGGCTATTATAAAGCTTCTCGATTCGCCGGGTAATTTGACAAGCAAAAGGACTTCATCGCGGTGGTCTTCCAATTCAAAAAAACGAGCGATAATTTTTTCAGTATAATAATGTGGTGGTGGTGGTAGTGGTTTTATTAAAAATGATAGTAAAAAGGAAGGAAGAGATTTTTGCTAGCCCCGGCATCTGCCATCGATACTGAACCACCTGAGCTGGGGCAGCGGAAATAAAGGATAGCAGGCAGATTGGAGAAATGAAATGAAAGAGATGAGGGGACAGGAAGAGAGGACAGGGGGAGAAGTAATACGTACAAACTATATACACAATAAGAAATGTGTCCAGGTTGTGTGCGTGATTAGTTCATTTTAGAGGAATTAAATCACCCACGCGCACAACACTGTGTTGGTTACAACTGGAGTGGGGCGTCCAGTTATTAATCGTTCAAGGTAGCATCCAGAAAGTTAGTGCGTGACTTACTTTTCTGAAAAAAAAAACACAGTTTCACGGATAAAACTTGGCGACAGTCAGGCTGTCTCTCGATAGTGCCAATGACTTAATGCGCATTTATGCGGAATTGGCCATTGCCTACTTTAATTTCATAGGTGGCTCAGAGTTCTCCTACGATCAACGATCAATGTTCAGCAAAATGGCCTCGTCAGATTGATGCCTGTGTGCGCAATAATGGTTACGATAATGAATTGTGGGAACAAGTCAAATTTTGTTAACACACGTCGCACTCCCGCTTATAACACACACACACAAAAAAAGCTGAGCAAAAGTCACCGCGCTAACTCGATAAATGTAGAAACCTACGCATGCACGCAAGGAGGCTGTACTGTGACCGAACTGGTTGGATGAGCTGCTTAAGCATTCATATCTTCGACATAACTGCAGCACGAAAAAATACGAACACAATGGAAGAAAACCACTCACGACACGGACAATCACTGTCCGATTCGTGAGTGTTTTTCTTCCAGTGTGTTCGTCTTTTTTCGCGCTGCAGTTATGTCGAACGTAAGCAGCCAACTTACCCAAAAGCTTGCCTTACTAAAGTATTCATATGCGTGGGAATAATTGAATACGACCTGAGATGTATTATATGCTGCATGTATTCTATACTGCAAACCACCATCACCATGTTGTCGGCGATAATAATAATAATAATTGGTTTCTGTGGAAAGGAAATGGCGCAGTATCTGTCTCATATATCGTTGGACACCTGAACCACGCCGTAAGGGAAGGGATAAGGATGCAAGAATATAAAACTTTGTCGCCATAGTTTTCTACTACGCGTAATTTACATATTACGTATGTATAGCCTTTTTAACAAGGAAATAAGACAACGCTTCGAACTCAGAGCGCAAAGATTACTTCCGCTTCCGTGACTAAGAGAGCACAGCCGAAATGGGATTACCTTACTTTGGGAGCCGAGATAAGTCACTTACCTCGATTACGCTCACAGGTACCTGAATACATCTCCCATCACACGCTCAATGGTTGAGCCTGGAAATGCTGAGAATGCAGGGGATAAGAACCAGACCCAATAAGGAGAGAGGGCGGATCCGTGCCGTGCGATATGGAGCCTGGGTCTTGTCATCTAGGACAACTTCAACAAGCTCCGAACCCCACTACTGAACCCTGTGCTGTATATAAATGAGGCCGAAATTGGCAGCGACACGTGAGGCAGCCACCGGAAAGCATGGTGTGAGCGCCATGTTGGACAGACTTCGCTATTTTCGCATATTTTCTTTATCCGAGCGAAACTGCGGTACGCGCCTTGCTTTATCGGTTGTGTAAGCTGCCGTTATTGTTTTGTTTCCCGCTTATTGTGATGACTTACTTTGCTGCGCTGTTATTTTTATCCACGCTGGCGACAAGAAATAGGTAATAAAAACTTTATCTCGAAGCTTTCCAGACATTTCAAAAAACATAGGAACCAGTAAAATGAAATTTGACGTTGACGTTTCGGCGCCCAGTGGGGGCCTTGTTACATTATAAGGCCCGCGTTCTGGACGCCGAAACGTCAATATCAAACTTAGTTTTTCTGGTCGACATCTCTGTTTTTTTTTTAAATGTATCCCCCCGGGCTGACGGGATTCTGTCATACTTTCGACTTCATCAAGCTTTCCAGACGTGTATACGAAAACAATAACCTCTTTGTACCGCTTGCTCGCACCTTCATTTTCGGCTCTTTTACGCTTTATTAAAAAAAAAAAACTTGCACTGGTTCTAGCAGGGCGTTACTAGGCACGCTATGCTCACTTCGTATGCTAATAACCCCTTTTATGCTCCGATGCCTGTGGAAGCACATAAAGCAGTTACCTCTTTTATTTGGCTCCCCTAGAACTCATATTAAGAAAGTGCCATATGGCCGCGTATTTTATCATTGGTTTTTAATGTCGTCATTTTACACGGACCTATTATTTCATACCAATTAATATCATTCACGCGGATGGGTAGTGCATTCAAGTCCGCTTAAGGCGTTTTGACGCTTTTCTGCTGCCTTACAGTCGAGACCACTTTTTCTTTCTTTCACATTATGCGAAAGCATGCTTATCTACTTTGTTCTACATAGAGCAGTCAACATCCTCTCAATGTGTTTTCTGTTGCTTAGTTAAGAAGAGATACTCTTCCATACAGGCCGTGCATTCGCGAATATTACTGCGTCTGCACGCTGGAATACCAACCGGAGTATATTTAGGCGCCTCTCCTTCTAAACAGTCGTCGCACTGCTCCAAATTGTTCGAAACTACTTTTTTTTCCGCTTTTAGGCGGTCCATTTTTTCTCACCGCATGTAAGCGCTCACTTGTTTAGATTGCCACTCACAACAGCTCAGTGGTTAACTATGTAGTTGCCTGTCAAATCTGACCGCTCTGCAATGGTCTAGCTGGTAAGGAACAATGCGTCCGTGTGCAAAAATTGCTGCCCCGTCTTCTGTCTTATTCTGCTGATGATCACTCGACATACAAGATAGTAACAAGTGCGGCGTTCGAGATCATTCTTTGGGGGCCGCACTGTGCCACTATCTATGTCGTGAGCTATTAACTGGTAACAACACCCTTCCTTGAGTTCCTCTCATTTCCTTCGGTAGACGCTGTAGCATTTTTATTTGTTTTCGGCGCCGGGGCCGTCTGCGCTGTGTAGTAGTACCTGTTCTTGCGCACGATATGCTGCTGGTTTGTAAGGCTTCGAAACAAGCGATGTATATTCCATCATAACAACATCAATGTCGGCGAAAAAAAAAGCTACGCTGTTCATAAAATTTTTTCCTGCACTCTGCATAAATACTTCTTTGTTCGAGTCGACAGTAACTACTGCACGGCTCTGTATTCCAATTCTGTTCGTGTCAGCGGTAGAGGAAATTCAAGAGGTTACTATCTCAACGCACGAGTGAACTGAACTGAACTGAACTTGATCTTTATTTACCAGAATGGCTGGTGGGTCACCTGGGCTAAAAGCTGTAATCAAACAGCTTGACGAGGCCCAGGCAAGGAGTGCCCAGGAGTGTACTGAAGGGACTGCGTAATGTAGTACATAAGGAACGGCAAAAAAAAAATCTGAATTGCAAGGTTTCATGTCCCTAAGCTGTTATGGAGGACTCTGGATTAATTAAGACCACCTGAGGCTCTTTTGCGTGCGCTGACATCGCACAGCACCACAATGGTTTTGCATGTTGCCTAAAAAAAAATACGGCCGACAGATCTAGGGTCGAACCCGCGACCTTGGGCAGCAGGATCAGCAGCAGGACTCCAAAGCAACTGAGCCACCGCGGTGCGCCTGAGGTACAGAAACTCTGGCACAAAAATGCGGACAAAACGCATAAATGTGGACAGCAAAAATGTAGGCAAATGAAGAAGGCACACTGATCTCGACGTTATATCTAAATGTGGACACATAAATAGTGCACAAAAATGTACACAGGATAATCATCTCGTTAAATTGCGCAATGCGAGGCGTAAACACATTTTGACTTCTGAGCCATGTTTCCCTCAGATGCCACGGACTGGAACAGCCTTCCACACAACATCGCCGCAATCACCTGTCCATCTACATTTATGAACTCTTTAGCTACTATATTTAACAGTGAATAATTTATGTACCTTACGTGTTTTCTTCGTTTATATAATCTGATTTATACAAGTAACCCACCTCTTATGTAATACGCCCAATCCCGGGGGCCTTTAAGGAAATAAAGTGACGTGAAGTAAAATGTGTACATGTTCAGGCCCGCGCGCAGAAAAAAATAACAGTCAGATCTACAGGTACAATGTCAGGACTATAAAAATCATTAATATTCTTGGCCAGAAAAACAATCGATCCGCAAGTAAACAAGAAAAGAAAAAACGTGCTCGAGGTCATTAGTTTTCCAAGGCGCTATCATTGCCAATTCTATCCAACTTTGCATCGAGCGACATTCTGAGTTCCCACTTTCCGGCAGCGCACTCAAAAACAAGTTCTATCCAGCGTTGTGTACTGTGTGCAAAACAAAACCGTTTCTTTCGTTTCCTGTTGTTGTGCGTCGCGGCTGAATGAGACTCTCTAGAGGACGCACGTGAAGCAAGTGATTAGAAAGCAAGGTATTTATGTTTGAGCCATAATGTTCTATTTTATTCGCAAAATTCCGCTCCGCGACAGCGTTGGCCTGCTATTTGTGCGACCAGTGCTTCTATCGCTGGTCAGGAAGAATAATGACTTTGCCACACGGTACAGGCTGGAATAAAGCAAGCAGGTAGCGAAGATCGGCTTGATGCATGACGTATAGTTATCGGCAGTGTAGATATGTAAACTGTAACATTGTACATCTTTGGTCGGAAGGCTATAATAGACCGGGAGAGTTCGTAAAGAACCATTGCATGAAAACTGAACATAACAATGCGAATAGCTGTCTTCAACTGTTGTTTTACAGTTCTTGTGAAATTGCGAGGACAGTTTTTTCAGAGCGACAATACCACATTCACCCTTTTGTTTTTTTCAGCTATTCGCATTCACATTAGCTCCGAATTTATTCCAGTACCTCTGGCAAATATTATAAGACTGAACCAGCTTTTGCCTCTTTATTTTGGCCTGCGCACAGTACGGGCAATTAAATATTATACTGAAAATCACGAGAGCCATTTTTACATCCCACTGTCTCTAGTCACAGAATAAAAGCTTCACAGAAGCTTGCTACTCTGCGTTAAGCCTTTTCGCATGGGCCAACTTATTAACGACTTCTGTGCATTTCGTGCTTTTTTTTTTCAACTGCTTGCTCACAATACACTGGGCGAAAAGGGCTACCGGTTATCACTTTTCATCACTGTGCGCCGCCTTGCGGTGCGGTTGCGAATCATGGAGTATTTCATTATTTTTTGTATTTTTTTACGAAGTAATTAACACTAGCGGTGACCTTAATCTAGCGTCTCATTAAACGTTTCACATGAACATCCCGTGAGAGCCAGCCGAACAATGCGTCCAGAGATTAATGAGTCGCCCAAGCTGATAATCCGCTACATTTTTCATAGGTGTAACTACCTCTTGCGGCTTTGCAGCTGCACTATCTCCTCTCTGGCGGTTAGCAACACAGTGACGTAAGCTAATTTAAAAGAAAAACGAAACTTCTAACCACAGCGCGTCGGAAGTTCAGAAGATAACTTCAACAGATTTTGGGAAACATTATGCCAGTTTATAAATATTACGTTGGTTATGCCGTAACCTTTTCTGAATGTGCGCTTAGCTAAGTTCAACAAACCGGTCTAGTAGCGTAAGATTTCATCCCAATACAGTCGGGCTAGTTAATGGCAGCACCAAGAGGCGAAAAATGCGAGCAGGGAAGAAGACGACACATGCTTTTTGGAGGGAAGGCGTTACGAGTCTTTTTTATCGTCTTTGTACCTAAACGTAGGTAACATTTCTGTATAAGATTTTGCAGGCTTTTTCAGCTACCTCGATGATAGGAATGGTGGAGTCGCTTCTTTTTATGATACATGTAGTAAGAAAATTTAGAACTATAGAGCTATGTAGAAAGATTTGTGGACAGAATTAATGAACCTTTATTTCAGACAGATTTAAAAAAAACATCAAGACGGTAGTCAATTTTTTTAGATTAGATGTATTCTCCTGAACATCGTGTACCCGCGCGCCGATTTCCGTCCAATTCACAGATTTTGGCAAGTGATTCACACGTTTTCTAGGTGGTTTCTTTGTTAAATTTATTGATAACTGTTTGAGATATTCCATTCCGGATGTGTAAGCTTGGCTTTGTTTTTTGTGCATATGGCTTCCACTTGAGACATGTTCATGTTAAATAGTTATCGCAATTACTAGAACATCATTTGCGAAGTCCTAGTTTGGTTTTTTCTTATATCGTGTTTGTATTTTTGTTCCATGTTCAATGTTTGAGTGCGTGTATATTTATATTTCACAAAGATGCTTCCAATAAGTACCCTTAGTTATTATTTAATCAAAAATGTGTTTTTTTTGTCTCTCGCTCAGCTGTCTGCCTTGATTGAATGTAAATCTGTATTTTCTTTAAACGAGGGTGTGCGGGCAAGAACTTGGCAAGCTGACTGTTTTTTTTTCTGCAAACTTACTCATCACTCTGATGGAAAATAAAGGTTATTACTATAATTAATAGTATAAGTATTTGTATTACTTCTAATGAATGCATGCATGCCGAACAATTCCGCACAAAAGCATTTTTTAAGGAGAAAGAGTTTACGAACGCTATTTTTTCATACATTGTGAGATTTCACTATAACAATCAATTAATCCGCAGATCTCCCGCGAGCAGGCATACATTTATTTTGCCATTCCCATTTTAGCAGTCATCAATAACATTCCCAATTGGTTTTCCATAGAAAAAAATTGCTCGATGCGAATGATAGAAAAACTTAAAAGACAAAATTTGCTACATACTGAAAGAATGTACCCTTACCTTGAATATTTCCAAAACAGTACCTTACAAAGTTCCAATATTCAAAATTTTCGCCCAGCGCAGGTTTCCTCAATTTTACGTTGTAGGTAAAGCTGCCCCGAAGAAGGGAGTACCATTCCCGAAACTTTTGGTGAAATAAACTTTAAAACGAACAGTCGCGTTTGTCGTAACGTGGAACGCCGTTAGCAAGGCAAGCGATACGTACAGCATTATGCGGCTTGAGTCCTGTAGCTCACGTGCTCAGGAAGGTTTTTCGCTCGGCGGCATATCCTCGCAGTGACACGCTCCGTTACCCTTAAGGATAAGCGGTTATCTTGCCTCGCATTACATGCCCTGCCAAAGCCCATTTCTTCCTCTTGATTTCGACTAGGATGTCTATGGCGTTAAGGCGCCCTAGACTATGGCGCTAAGGCGCCCGTGTGCTGTGCGATGTCAGTGCACGTTAAAGATCCCCGGGTGGTCGAAATTATTCCGGAGCCCTCCACTACGGCACCTCTTTCTTCCTTTCTTCTTTCATTTTCTCCTTTATCCCTTCCCTCACGGCGCGGTTCAGGTGTCCAAAGATATATGAGACAGATACTGCGCCATTTTCTTTCCACAAAAACCAATTATTATTATTATTATCATCACAAGCTCCGCTCTTAGGAATTCATTTCACCCTGATGGTAAGTAGATCGAAGTTGATCACTGCAAGCGCAGTCGCGGACAAAATTGAAAGGCCCCCTGCCCCCTTCTGTTGTGAATTTCATTAGTGAGCCACTCGACAAAGCCGGTGACGCTTTTTTATTGTTTAGTGCTCTATTTATTTTCACTTCCTCCGTACGGGAAGAAAGCAGGACGTGGTACAGGTCTGATACATTCGTCCTTGGCTGTACATTTTGATGTCCGGATTATGCGATACGAAAAGCAGCAAGAATTAAAGTAATGATGCATTCTGGAAAATAACTATGTCTTTGGATGGTTTAGTGTGCGTGTAATAAAGGGTGTGCGTCCAGGAAATCAATGTCATAGGACACTCTTACATGGTAATAATAATAGTGCCTTCCCTAACAACGTTCAGGTTATGTCAGGTTGTATTGCAGGTATACCTTCTAATGATTCTTTTCTCCGTAAACGTTCCATAACCTGGGAAACAATTACTTGGTAAAACGTAGCTTATTCATGTCAGATTTAGAACGAAGCCCTGGGAGACTGCGATTATGAAGACTTTCTACAATAAACCTCGATGTTAGATTAATGAACCCCCTTCCCTTCCGAGATCTAGCGCGGCTGACAAATTAGCATTAATGTGAGGCGGAGTATTGCAGACAGTAGTAAGAAACCTCCAAGAGAACTAGAAGGTCACTTCCTCCCTTGTCCCTCCCCTTACGGCGCGGTTCAGGTGTCCAACGATATATGAGACAGCTACTGCGCCATTTCCTTTCCCCAAAAACCAATTATTATTATTATTATTATTATTATTATTATTATTATTATTATTATTATTATTATTATATTATTATTATTATTATTATTATTATTATTATTATTATTATTATTATTATTATTATTATTATTATTATTATTATTATTATTCGTCGCCGCAGTGCAGCTGCTTTTACTTCTCACCATTGGACACTGTAAACAGAGGGGAGTAAAAAGAGAATAAGCTCTCTTTTATAAACGGGTGTACGCTAAAGGACAGTTTACGCCTTTTTTTTTACTCTCTCATAGGCGTATTTGTCGTTAGAGGGCACTTCTTCCATATCTGAGTGCTGATTCATTTATGCGTACTATTGTTGCCTTCTAGCTTCGGAACGTTCTTGATCCTGCTGACAGTGTCCAGGCCGTAGACTGCGTGGCATTAGTTGCAGCTGAAGCCGCTTGGTGGCGTTACGTGGCGCACTCGGCTCTGGCAAATTGGTAGAATGTAAAGACGAATTCCTCGTTATTCTGCACACGCAGAAGGTCTGAGTAATGAAGCTTTCACAAATCATCCACCACCCTTAGTAAGCAAAATATCTCCTTGAAAAGAAAAAAATTACATAAAACAAAGTGCGTCCGAGGAATAATTTTACGCTTGGAGCACTAACAACACAACAATGCAGCCTAGCTGGTATTAATGATCTATGAATATCCTGCGCTGCAGAGAACACAAAAAAACGCCCTCAAGTCGAAGGAAACGATGAGTAGAGCGACGAATGTCATTGTTGTCCAGTTTAAGTCCGTTTTTGTTAATTTCTCAGCAGTTCAATAGAGTATAGAGGTAACACTTGAAAACCAATTTTATCGTTTAACATGCATGGACAGCACAGGACTCACTGGAGCTAATTGATGTCAGTGGCTTTCGTTTAGCAGTGATTGCTCTATAGTACTCACAAAGAAGAATGCATTTTAATTCGTGGTAATAGCTTCACAAGGCTACATAGCAATGTATAACTGGTTCCCACAATCGAGTGAAAACAGATAAGATAACGAAATACGTAGCTTAAAAGGAACAAAAGAAAAATAAATTGCTTCACGAACTCCTCTGACTCTGGTTTCATGGCATCCGCGGTGGCCCAGTGAGTCCAGATGTTTCCGTTAGATCCGATTCCGGAATTGTTTCCGGCATACTTTTTTGCCGACCAGATGGTCCGGGCTCGTCCAAAGTTGGGGTGCATCTTTGCGAGCCAGATGGTCCGGGCTGATCATGTCGTGCTATTCCAGCAGGCAACCTGGCTGATAACCACTCAACAATGTCTTTCAGAACCTGCTGCCCGACACCTTCAGGCTCCTCCAGGAGAGAGTGGTACGCACCTTCGTAGTTCTGCAGCAAAGGGAAGATCAGAGCACGATGGAGAGAGGTCAGGAAGAACTACACATATTAGCTGCAATGCTGAAAACGTAATGGTATTGTGGGAGGTATAACAGTTAACAGTTGAAGTTTATGTTGAATCATTAATTGCGCAAGCCACCTGATAAGGCATTGTGGGAGGCTTTCTGTTAGTTAACCGTCCGATCAAATTGCAGTAGACATAGAAAAAGAATTTTCTTTTCGGAGCTCTGCGGACATGACTGCCATTGCCGAGCGTACGGTGGCATTTTATTTTGTGAAAAGGATATCGAAAACGGTTAAGAAATTGACAGCGAGAGAGTAGTGAAAGCTGCAGGCATGTTGGAACGGTATTGGATGTATCAACGGTGATGATAATGTTAGTTTACACAAGGTTAGGGTAATAAATGCATTCCCCAAGAATTTCACCCAAAATAAACCGAGCACCAGGCCTGGGAAAAGCTTGTACCCATTAAGGCGCTGGTGGGTTCCCGGTGGTTCTGGGGATGAACCCCGCTTCACCGCATGCGAGGGGGATGTTGAAACCACTAGACCGCTGCTGCAGTGAATGTATCATTCCCCGTGTTATATGTACAATGTACATTCCTCTGAAAATAGCAAGGGGCTTTTCCAATACACAACGGGAATTCACTGGACCAAAGTCAGTACCTTTGACGCCAGATTACGCTGACGCGGAGTTTTCTACGGCATTCATAAGATTGGCTTAGTAACCTGATATCGAATCCGACTGTTCGAGAGCGTGAAATTTCAAGGAATTCGCTGATTTTCAGAAGTGATTATTCTGAGCCCTGAAAGGCTGCAGGGGTATATATACTGTTTCCTCCAGTTCTTCTATGCACCTTAAAATATCCCTGAGAATTTACGCGTCCATCTTCAGGTGTTTCTTTAATGTCTGTCTGAACCAAGCAATAATGTCCTGGATCAAGAGTTCGCACTTTGTTATGAACGTGTTGCATCTAGAAAGAACAGTTTGAGGACAATACCGGCTTTTGCTTATGCAAAAAGAAGTAAACTTTCTGCAAGCGTCACTGCTCGGAACTAAGAGCATTGAAGATTACTTGAATGCTAAGCTACAGCCTAGCGCCCTACCAGTGCCCACAGCTAAGCGAGGGTAGGATTCTCACTTTGATGGTTTTGTCCTTGCTCGGAGCCTTTACAAAGAACTGCTTCGTTGCTTCAGGGTCGCATATCTTGTCGCCAGTGCCGTACTGGACAAGAAACGGCAATTCTACAGCTTTGATGTCAGCATGGACAGCCTGTTAACGAGAAGAAACAAGAAAAAAACCAGGCGCTTGAGCTTACGTTCAGTAACATGCCGCACAGCGATCCTCACAAAAAGCGAGAAACAAACACATACAAATGCTGAGCAATATTGCAGGGCCATTTTTAACCATCTCCTTCCGAAGCAGATGACTAAAGCCACTCAAAAGAAACTTGAAGCATTCCGCAATGGAACAACCTACAATCAGTTCGGAGTCAAGACAGCTTCCAAGTGTCACTAACACTACGCAGAGTTAGGGCGGGTCGGCACATAGCGACATGTAGGAGGATATTTTGCAACGTGGGCCGATACACTGATTTGTTGGAAATAGTGCTTTGAGGTGCGCCGAAAAAGGTGTAACGCGGTCGCAAGGAAATTCCACGACTTTCAAAAAAAAAAATGAAGGGAGGAGTACTAGTCAGGAAATACCCTTCCAAAACACCAGCCCGGAATAAAAACATGTCGGAAGCCACGTGGTTCTTAAGGCCACCTCGTCCAGGTGGCTTCAGTAACAACTGCAAATTGCGTTGTAGTTGCTGTCGTAGGCGCCACAGACATTCGTCTGTGGCGCCACCTGGTCGCAGAAGTAAGCAAGAAAGGGTAAGTAAAAGAATGAGAACTAGTCCAGACTTTTTCTATCCGCCATGTCCAGACGAGCAGCGCCTTGGTTCTGGTGTTCATTTTGGCCGGGCGTTGTTGTCAACGACCAGAAACGGTGGTGTAAATGCGAAACTTTTTGGAGGCCAACTACGAACCAACAGGCGAGTTGGTATACAAGGCGGCACTCTGAAAAACAGCGCAGAGCAACGGGATGCATCTCAAGAAAATACACGTACGCAAAGCGTTTAAGTAGTGTGCTTGGTAGGTGAGAATGCCCGTCCTGTCATTCTGCGCTGTTTGAAGCCAAGTTTGCGTAGCGTGCTTTACGAGCAAAGTGTCATCATAGCTTTAAAGGAATGCAAGCTCCACTCGGTGAAAAAAAGAAATAAAGTCATCATGAAGTGACCACGAAAGCTCCATTAACTTTGAAAACTGTACTTAGTTGTCCAGCGCCACCAGCGTATCGAGTGGTACCAGACTTTATAACCAAATGGTCACACAGACACCGGATTGCGATATTGATGAAAGTTTAAAAGGAGGAGTACAGAGGAAAGGTCAAGAAGAGAGGATTCGCTATGTAACTCCGTCACTGTATGGCCATTCCTTGAATGCGCCGTGAGAAAACGCGGGCAGTGATTGTTGCCGCTCAAGTGGGTGGTGGCGGCAGTAGGCAAAGACAACTCACTTCATTAAAAAAATAAAGCGCTGAATAAACGTCCAAAGTCTGCCCAGCAGCGAGCAGTGTAAGCTTCTGGACAGCGCCTTCTCGCTGGAAGCACGACTTGCACAGCCAACTCTGCCTTTGCCGTAAAACAGTCTCGGAGGTTGCTCGTTCCGCTAATTAAGGTTAGTTAAGTTTAACACTTTACGTTATTCGCACCGCAGTCGTCTTAGCGTGCGGGCTCACCTCGAGGGCGTCCACCAAGGCTGCCACCCAGCGGACGGTCACGGTGCCCGTGTAGCTCAGCGGGTCATTGTCCATTCGGTGGACGACGGCGCGGTCGCGGCACATCATCTCGTTGTTCATGGTGCCCACGGGTAGGCAGGGCAGGACGCAGCCCAGTAGGCGGGCTATCGTTAGCTTGTAACGGCCCCAACAGCGAACGACAACGAAAACACGACACGATCAGGAATATTTTTGATAATTCTCGGTCACCAATTATTCAGTCGGTCAGACAGTCAGCCGCCCAATCAATCAATCAATCAATCAATCAATCAATCAATCAATCAATCAATCAATCAATCAATCAATCAATCAATCAATCAATCAATCAATCAATCAATCAATCAATCAGTCAATCACTCTATCAATCAATCAATCAAATTGGAATGCACTGCGTATCGAGAAAGAGAACAGGTCCAGAGATTCGTGCTTAGATTGCCGCAAGCAAGCAACACAAAAAAAAAACAATAGAGAGGGCCACTGAAAGAGAAGCGAACACTGCGCTGGCCAGCGCCGGTAGACCATCCATTGCGTGAACGTGTATATTAATCCTTTAGCATTAGAAGGGTCGTTAGCATTAGAAGATTGTTCTACTCATGGCGCTGCATCCTGCTGTCTTGATTCATACTCCGCCACTGGTAAGATCCGTGCTTCCCACAACATCAACTTCAACGCAGTGCGTTCGTCAGGACGGTTGTGCGCATTCCGAACATTTTGTGACACCTGATCTATGTTTCTATACAGATATGAACAATCCGACACCGAGGAACGATCTCAGAATAGGACTAGTATGCTTTTTTATGTGATCAAGACTAGTATGTTTTTTTAATGGGGTCAGATTAAAGAGAAGCTATGCGACAGATTGCGAGGCATATAGTAAACAATGATCTCGCGTCGTATTTCACCCGACGCGGCTTATTTAAAGGGTATTGGAATTTATATTTTGTTTATCTTTCAGTGTCATCGGCAAAGCGCTTTACCTGATCGACCTTGATTTCCCTCCTGTATTCAAAATAAACATTGACATTAAAGTGCCTTTAATCTTATTTAAGTTTTTAGGAACTACACCATCTTTACACGAAACTACTCCGACCAATGGATGCAACCAATACACCGTAGTGTACTACTTTTTTTCTACGGCTCTGTTTGAGGCATGTAATTCCACCCAATGTACTTTGTTTTATAACCTTGTTGATTTCTGTCAGTGTGTAATTTCTTGTCTAAGTTCATTTGTAACCGCAGTATTTTTGCTGCTTATTAACAAATCGAAGAACCCTCTCCTGCTTCGACTGATCCGGTCTGCGGTATTCCTTAAACAAATAAATAAAAACATAAAGAACGAGAGAAATATTTGGCGCAGCTTGGTCGGCCGCCTTGAACTTACAGCGAACGGTGGGGCGCAGTAGTTGGCGCCTAAGCCCAGCAAAGGTGCAAGGAGAATCATTCCAGCGAAATCTGTGCGTTTGCGCTGAGCAGCCATAATAACGAGCAGACCACCCTGCAGATAAACAGCGCACAGAGATGGGGAATAATAATTTCACGAATGACATTTATTGCAACGCTTGCTCTATTTAATCCGTAAAGAAATTTCGTTAATCCGAACGTATCGACGAGCACGAACTTTTGCAACAAACGCGCACACAAGCCACGATGTAACATTTTCCTGCAGTGTGAGTGCGTTCTAATACTCTAAGCTGACGAAACAGAAGGACGGATACAGAAGGGCAAGAACAGGGCACTCAGTCTAATCCGACCAATGCAACAATCCTGCGCTTTACACGAAAAAAAAAAATCGTCCGCGAGCTCTCATACCAGTA
Source organism: Amblyomma americanum (assembly GCA_030143305.2). NCBI lineage: Eukaryota > Metazoa > Arthropoda > Arachnida > Ixodida > Ixodidae > Amblyomma > Amblyomma americanum. The sequence goes on along the minus strand of JARKHS020031812.1, from coordinate 109,371 downwards.
AATTCTTCTCGAACATAGAAATTAGGCTAAGGCTGGAAGTCCGAGGCGCGTTCGCAAACTTTAAACTCGGATTTTAATAGAAAATCATAACCACGCGTCTACTTCGCATCTGCTACATTGAAAGCTGCGGTCCGTAGGCGCCTTTCTATGAACGGTTTCTTGTTTTGTGTTGGCGTGTCTTGTATTTTGTTTAGTAGCAAAATGCAGCCTTTACTCTCCGATCTGGCTCACTGACTTTTACGTTCGGATGCTGATTCCAAGGTCGCAGGTTTGATCCCGTAAAAAGCGGCGGTACTTCGATGGAAGCGATATACGGAAACACGCTGTGTTCTGGGTTATGTCCGTGCTCGTTAAACAACTCCAGGCGGTCTTAATCAATCCTGAGCCCTCCACTACGGGGTCCCTTATAGCCTGTCTTTCGCTTCCGGACTGGAAGCCTCACAATTTACATCCCTCAGTGCTCTATATACTTTCTCATAGTTGTTACTTCACCGCATGCGCTCATCAGCACGAAAAAACGGCCCGAAGGAAGTGATGCAATGGCCAAGGAGTCTGACGCAGACGAGTGAAGTGCAGTGATATGGGATAGATAGTATCTTACGTTTTGTGGTACAGACACCCTTGAATCCTAGTCACCGCTCACCTTGTAAAGAAAAGGGCCTCACGAATATATTGAACTCGGAATTCGTCCAACCACTGAACCCTCCGCAACCACGGCTCAGACTGAAAAGAAATAGCGGTACTTTGCTTGCAAGAGTACGTAAATTTTTCCCCGGCGTTTTATATCACACTATGGCTGCGAAGAAAACGGTAGTCGAGGCTTCAGGTTGATTTCTACCAGCCTAAAGTCCTTAACGAGCACCACGGTCTGATTTTACGGCTAGGGATTTCTACACGTGAACTGGTTTCCCGCAGCGCAATGCTGCGAAGCCGTGTTTTGCTGTGCTGGCCGGAAAGCATGGAGTAAGCTTCCTATACTGGTAGTACACGCTAACGCTAAAGTCCATGCGCTACTACAGCTAGAGACACAATTTAACATAACAAGAAAGAATAATTTTTCTCGGTGCCACCAAGTTGTAGGCAGTGGAATATGCTCTGGTCATGCTTATTGGCGGCTCTTTTCTTTAACATCGCTAGCTATTACAGATTCGGTTTGGCCATATAGGCCAGCATTCTTGCGTGGAATTTACAGCACCAGTCGTAAGAGGTTAGTTACAAGTGACATAGCGTAATTTTCTTTATTATTAGAATTAAATTGAATTAAATAGCGAAGGCCGTCGCTGTGGCTGAGTGGTTATGGCGCTCGGCTGCTGGCCCGAAAGACGCGGGTTCAATCCCGGCCGTGGCGGTCGAATTTCGATGGAGGCGAAATTCTCGAGGCCCGTGTACTGTGCGATGTCAGTGCACGTTAAAGAACCCCAGGTGGTCGAAATTTCCGGAGCCCTTCACTACGGCATCTCTCATAGCCTGAGTCGCTCTCTCATAGCCTGAGGTGTGACATGATGATGAGAGTTGCAGGACACCGCCGATGCATATCTGCAATATGCTTTGCGCTCGCCCTGTACTTCGGTTGATGTGGTGGGTGGTATAAATACCAGGCCCTGAGTTTTTATGATTAAAAAAAAGTTATTATTACTTGCTCATTGGGTGTCTAATGCTTCGTCAGTAACAACTCATCGATAACGCGTCTGGCATTTGTAGACCACGTTTTAAATTTAAGCGGTCCAGTGTGAGAATGCATGAGGATTAAATTCGCTGGCGTTTGGATTAAATGCTTTGGCGCTTGGATTAATTTCCGTGACATCTGCATTAAATTGAATGGCACTCAGATTAAATATTCTGGCGTTTGAATTAAATTGAGCGGGAAATACTGTAGGTGTCGCATGTCAAGTCCGGAACGCCTAGCTGAGGTTGCCCAAGGCATTCTTTTGTCGCATCAGCCAAGCGCGGCTGCTTTTTGGCAGCGGGTCCCTATAGAGGGAACCCAACTGACCATGGAGTATCCCAAGAGGAAGACGGGCTTCCCGGAGTACTTGGACCTATAGAGGGAACCCAACTGACCATGGAGTATCCCAAGAGGAAGACGGGCTTCCCGGAGTACTTGGACCTATAGAGGGAACCCAACTGACCATGGAGTATCCCAAGAGGAAGACGGGCTTCCCGGAGTACTTGGACCTATAGAGGGAACCCAACTGACCATGGAGTATCCCAAGAGGAAGACGGGCTTCCCGGAGTACTTGGACCTATAGAGGGAACCCAACTGACCATGGAGTATCCCAAGAGGAAGACGGGCTTCCCGGAGTACTTGGACCTATAGAGGGAACCCAACTGACCATGGAGTATCCCAAGAGGAAGACGGGCTTCCCGGAGTACTTGGACCGCTCCGTGCCGACGTGCGTGAAGATGTCGTCCACGTAGACGTCGAACGTGCTGACGGTAGCCCGGGGTCCCTCACTCTTGCCGTGGCCCACTGCAAAGTCATGGATGCCCAATGTCGGTTCGAAGGGCTGTGTCCTTTAGAAAGTGTTTGGTGCGTCGACAGGAATAGAACCAGCGACCAGAACACTTTAGGAAACTATAATCACGTTTCGACGCAAAGGCTTGTACAGAAGTGGAACTTTCTCGTTCAGTTCTCTTACATTATTTATTCACGTTTTCGTTATCTAAAGCTTTTGTTTTCGGACGCTAAATTTCTAAGGGTATTCACTGCCGTAGCCTTGTCTGTCTGGCGAGTGGTTCTTCCGGTTCGTGCAAAAGCATTGCCTCTTTTCTGGTGGCTGGCTGTGAATGTAAGAAATAAGTAAATTAATAACTAAGGTCATGCGCCACGTAATTAGGAGTTCATTGACGCCTTGTACTAGCGCTCCGAACAGCCTTCCCAAGCCCTTTAGAAGCAACTCTAAATTTCCCCTTCTAAGCCCATATTGTCACGTAGTGGTGACGGCAGTCGAAGCAGCGATGAAGACGGACGAAAGGGTCTTCTAAAAGAACTGTTTATTGGGCTGACTTGCACCCAAAATTGACTGAATCACTCGGCGGCGGCGAAGCGACAAGCGTGCTCGGCGGTCGTCGAACAGAATGCCCGCCGCTGCCGGCCGTGCTCAATTTAAAGCTGATAGCGAACATTCGAGATAAAGGGCGCAAAGTTACTAGAACATTCCGGAACAACGTAGAATCAGCTTTGCCTGGCTGCGATCAATCGAGATAAATCTAGTCGCGTCTTGCGTCGCAAACAAAGTGATAAGGTGGTGTCGCGGCAGATTTGAAAAACGAATAAACACTGCAAATATTGGCGGCATTACTCCCCTCTCAAAGAGGCATCGACCCGATGCATTAAAACAAATAATGCGACTAGTAAGGGAAAAAAACAGATCTTGCGAAAATAGAGCATGGAAATGCAGCGGCCTTTAGCGGGCATAATACGGCTTCAGACGGACTACATGGACGACTTCTGGTCGTACGCGGCGTCGCTGGGATGCAGTCATTGCGTCAGGGATGACCTCATAATCCAGTTCACCCAGCCGACGAAGAACCTTGTACGGGCCGAAATAGCGGCGCAAAAGCTTTTCACTCAATCCACGGCGGCGAATGGGCGTCCACACCCAGACTTGGTCTCCTGGCTTGTATTCCGCGTTGCGTCTTCTTAGGTTGTAGCGTCTGGCGTCGGACCGCTGCTGATCTTTGATCCGTAATCGGGCAAGCCTTCGAGCTTCTTCTGCGCGTTGAAGGTAGGCGGCAACGTCGACGTTCTCTTCTTCTGTAACGTTGGGCAGCATGGCGTCTAGCGTGGTCGTGGCCTCCCTGCCATGGACGAGCCTAAAAGGCGTCATCTGGGCGGTCTCCTGCACTGCGGTGTTGTAGGCGAAGACGACGTAAGGCAGGATGACATCCCAGGTTTTATGTTCGGCATCGACATACATAGCGAGCATATCGGCGATGGTTTTGTTCAGGCGCTCGGTCAGTCCGTTGGTCTGCGGATGGTATGCAGTTGTCCTCCGGTGGCTGGTTTGGCTGTAGCGCAGGATGGCTTGCGTGAGTTCCGCCGTAAATGCTGTTCCTCTGTCCGTGATGAGCACATCGGGGGCGCCGTGTCGAAGAAGAATGCACTCCACGAAAAATTTGGCCACTTCTGCTGCTGTTCCGTTCGGTAGGGCTTTAGCCTCGGCGTAGCGGGTCAGGTAGTCGGTCGCTATGATGATCCACTTATTTCCAGATGTTGACGTTGGAAAAGGGCCAAGCAAGTCCATGCCAATCTGCTGAAAGGGTCTTGAGGGAGGTTCAATGGGGTTCAGAAATCCTGCTGGTCGTGTGGGAGGAGTCTTTCGTCGCTGACAATCTCGGCATGTTTTCACATAGTGTGCGACATCGGCAGACAGTCGGGGCCAGTAATACTTGTCTTGAATGCGGCGGAGGGTGCGAGTAAACCCGAGATGTCCAGCTGTCGGCTCGTCGTGTGAAGCCTGTAGAACTTCTTCGCGGAGACAAGTAGGTACAACAAGGAGGTAGGCTGTTTTGTTCGCTGTAAAGTTCTTCTTCACAAGGACCTCATTCTGCACACAGAAAGAAGACAGTCCTCGCTTGAATGAAGCGGGGGGTGAAGAAACCTTGCCTTCCAGGTACTCGATGAGGCCTTTTAGGTTGGGGTCCGAGCGTTGCTGCTGAGCAAAAGAGCCTGCGCTGATGGGTCCCAGGAAGGCGTCCTCATCGTCGTCCAGCGGCGGTGCATCTACAGGCGCTCGTGAGAGGCAATCGGCGTCAGTGTGCTTGCGTCCGGACTTGTAAACGACGGTGACGTCAAACTCCTGGAGACGCAGACTCCATCGAGCGAGTCGGCCAGAGGGATCCTTCAAATTGGCAAGCCAGCAGAGCGCGTGGTGGTCGCTGACCACCTTGAACGGCCGTCCGTAGAGGTAGGGGCGGAATTTCGACGTAGCCCAGATGATGGCAAGGCACTCCTTCTCAGTGGTCGAATAGTTAGCCTCGGCCTTGGAAAGGGAACGGCTAGCGTATGCGATGACCTTCTCCAGCCCGTCACTTTTTTGAACGAGAACGGCGCCTAGTCCCACGCTGCTTGCGTCGGTATGAACTTCAGTATCGGCGTTTTCATCAAAATGCGCAAGGATCGGTGGGGACTGTAAACGACGCTGAAGTTCCTTGAAGGCTTCTGCTTGGGGCGCTTCCCATTTAAACGGCACGTCTGCCTTCGTCAGTTGGGTCAGGGGCTCGGCGATGCGCGAAAAGTTTTTCACAAATCGTCGGTAATATGCGCATAGTCCGAGAAATCTGCGCACTGCTTTCTTATCGGCCGGCGGTTGAAACTGTTCAATAGCAGCTGTTTTCTGCGGGTCTGGGCGTACTCCTTCCTTGCTAACTATGTGGCCTAGAAACAGCAGCTCTTCGTAGGCAAAGTGGCATTTCTCTGCTTTCAAGGTTAGGCCAGACGACTTGATTGCGTCTAGTACTGTTCGAAGTCTTTTGAGGTGCTCCTCAAAGTTCGAGGCGAAGACAACGACGTCATCTAAATATACCAGACAAATCTGCCACTTCAGGCCTGCCAGCACTGTATCCATTACTCGCTGAAACGTCGCTGGTGCGGAACAGAGACCAAATGGCATCACCTTGAACTCAAACAGCCCATCCGGAGTTATGAATGCTGTCTTCTCGCGATCTCTTTCGTCGACCTCAATTTGCCAGTAGCCGCTCTTGAGGTCCATCGATGAGAAATATTTGGCGTTGCAGAGGCGGTCCAGTGTGTCGTCGATGCGGGGGAGGGGGTAGACGTCCTTCTTTGTTATGTTGTTCAAGCGGCGGTAATCCACGCAGAATCGAAGTGCGCCGTCTTTCTTTCTCACTAGAACAACCGGTGCCGCCCATGGGCTGTTTGAGGGCTGGATGACGTCGTCGCGAAGCATTTCCTCGACTTGGTCCCGGATGGCTTGTCGTTCTCGTGGAGACACACGGTAGGGGCTTTGACGGAGAGGTCGTACGTGTTGGTCTGTTATAATGCGATGCTTGGCAATTGGCGTCTGTCGCACCTTCGGCGATGTCGAAAAGCACTCACTGTAGTTTTGAAGCAGATTGCGGATCTGGTCTTGTCTGTTCCGGTGCAGGGCTGGGTTGATGTCGAAAGTGGGCGAGTTCTCTTGGTCAGGCGGATCTTCTGCCGAGGGGTCGGAGAGGGCGAAGGAATCTCGTACGTCAGATATTTCGTCGTAGAAAGCAATCGTCGTTCCTCTGTTAATATGCCGGAATTCTTCGCTGAAGTTAGTCAGCAGTACTTCGGCCTGGCCATTGCGGAAATGTGCGATGCCTCTTGCGATGCTGATTCCTCGGTCTAGTAGCAACTGCATGTTCCCCTCGATGATGGCTTCAGTGTTTATGGCTTTCGTGGCGCCTACGGTCACGATAACGCTTGAACGGGGTGGGACGCTCACTTCTTCCTCCAGGACACTTAGGGCAACGTGATTTTCCCGAGTTTTCATCGAAGCGATGGCTTCGTCCGTCGAAAGCGTGATCAGCTTGGATCGCAGGTCGATGATCGCCTGATGCTCATTAAGGAAATCCATACCCAAGATCACTTCGCGGGAGCATTGCGGTAGCACAATAAAGGTCGCAGGATAGGTATGTCCTTTGACAGTCACCCGCGCTGTGCATCGTCCTGATGGCATAATGAGGTGGCCCCCAGCGGTGCGAATTTGTGGGCCGTCCCAAGCCGTTGTGACTTTTCTGAGCTGCGCAGCGAATGTTCCATTCATCACCGAGTAATCGGCTCCTGTGTCGACTAGAGCGGTAACTTTCTGGCCGTCGATAGTCACTTCTAGGTCGGAGGTCCTGGGTCTTGCATTGCATGTCGCTCTCGGCGTCGGGTCACGGCTTCGTCGCGTATGCGAGTCACGGGTTGGGCGTGTGGTCGAAGCTCCTCTGGGTGGCGGCGTCGATTTCAAGGTAGCTTGCGTCGTGGTTCTCATTGTGTGCGGCGTCGGTGCAGCGAGTGTCGGTTCTTCATGCGGCGTCGCGGGTGCAGCGTCTTCATGGGGCGTGGTCGGTGGAGGATCTTCGGCGTTTAGCTCGTGAGCAACCTCACCTCCAGAGGTTGCTGCCTTTAGTTTCCCCTACGAGGGCTGGGCGACCTTCCTCGTACCGCGGCTGCGTAGCTGCGGCGTGGCGACTCAAAGCGCGAGGTTGACGGCGATGGTGAGCGCGAAAAGCGGTTCGGCGTGTACTCTTCTCGACGCAGGTACTCGTCGATTTCGTGCGGACGTTGTCCGAAGCGTGGTCGTGGGGCGTTAACGGCAAATCCTCGAAGACCGATACGTCGGTACGGGCAGTGACGAAGAATATGGCCGGCCTCACCGCAATGGAAGCACAACGGCCGGTTGTCGGAAGTCCTCCAGGCGTCGCATTTCCTGGGGCTTGAGCGTCGGTCATAGACTGGTCGGGTAGGGGCTGGGAGGCGGCGTTGTGGAACGATTGGCTCATCTCGGGGAGGACGTGGGGGTTGTCGTTGGGGCTGAGCAGTCCTTACTGCAGCGGCGTAGGTCATGGCCTGGGGTTCTGTGGCCGTCGGGGTGCCAAGTGCCTGTTGCACTTCTTCCCGTACCACGTTCATCAGAGTCGATGCTTGTGGCTGTGGGGAGGATGGCAGTAATAGGCGTAGCTCCTCTCGGACGATTTCGCGGATAACGTCCCGCAAGCTGTCGCTGGTGGTGGCCGGCGTGTCCGAACGGATTGCATAGGCAGAGGAAGGGCGGTTGTACTGCCGAGCTCGGACGTCGAGGGTCTTCTCAATCGTGCAGGCTTCCTGCATGAATTCCTCGACCGTTTTTGGCGGCTGACGGACGAGGCTGCCAAAGAGTTGTTCTTTTACGCCGCGCATTAAGAACTGAACTTTCTTTTCCTCGGTCATCCCGGGATCGGCGCGGCGAAATAGCCGCTTCATCTCCTCGACGTAGCTGCGGACGGGCTCATTCGGAAGCTGGATCCTAGACTCGAGGAGTCGTTCGGCTCTTTCTTTCCTCACGACACTGGTAAATACCTTCAATAGTTCTCTCTTGAATAGCTCCCATGTCGTAAGGGACGACTCGTAGTTTTCGTACCACGTGCGTGCGGAGCCATCCAATGAGAAAAAAACGTGTCCAATCTTTGCCGCATCATCCCACTTGTTGAATGACGCCACGCGCTCAAATTGATCCAACCATTCTTCAGGGTCTTCGCCTAGGGATCCATTGAAAGTTGGCGGCACCCGCGGCTGCTGCAGTATGATCGGTGTCGACATCTTCGGCGAGATTGCGGTGCTCGTAGCCGCGTCTTTTCGCTGTCTTGTGCGGTCCGGCAGTTTCCCGAACTCAGGCTCCTCTCCCTGGAGACGTCGGCTGGCTCGCTGAGCTGCTGGCTCGTCCTCGGGTGCGAAGCGCTCAGGGCTGGCTTCACGACTTGAAGGGGGCGTCCGGAACATGGAAGGCTACCCAGCACCTCCACCAGATGTCACGTAGTGGTGACGGCAGTCGAAGCAGCGATGAAGACGGACGAAAGGGTCTTCTAAAAGAACTGTTTATTGGGCTGACTTGCACCCAAAATTGACTGAATCACTCGGCGGCGGCGAAGCGACAAGCGTGCTCGGCGGTCGTCGAACAGAATGCCCGCCGCTGTCGGCCGTGCTCAATTTAAAGCTGATAGCGAACATTCGAGATAAAGGGCGCAAAGTTACTAGAACATTCCGGAACAACGTAGAATCAGCTTTGCCTGGCTGCGATCAATCGAGATAAATCTAGTCGCGTCTTGCGTCGCAAACAAAGTGATAAGGTGGTGTCGCGGCAGATTTGAAAAACGAATAAACACTGCAAATATTGGCGGCAATATCAAATCTCACACAACAGAGTGAAGTGATAAAAAGCTGTGTCATTTTTACTTGCCGTGGTCATGCGAGAAGACGTAAACGCCCAATTGGACGAGGCTCCGCGCAAGAGTGTCGTAACTTTGGTCGTGGCAGTGGTCACCGTAGCCGTGCGCCAAGAACAACAGGGCCCTGCGAAGGAAGGCATCACGCCCCCTGAGCTGGAAACTGTTTTCGTCCATGAACTCAACTGCATTCTCGGCCTAGAGAGAAACTGGGCAGTCAGAGCTTCTGGAAACGCCTCTCGCCGTCTCTTCTTCGCATAATATCGCTTCGTCACGTGATTTTTGAACTTTCGAATTCAATAATAATAATAATAATAATAATAATAATAATAATAATAATAATAATAATAATTGGTTTTTGGGGAAAGGAAATGGCACAATATCTGTCTCATATATCGTTGGACACCTGAACCGCGCCGTAAGGGAAGGGATAAAGGAGGGAGTGAACGAAGAAAGGAAGAAAGAGCTGCCGTAGTGTAGGGCTCCGGAATAATTTCGACCACTTGAGGAATTCAACACGCGAGCAATAAAAAGAACTTTTAATCGGAGTGCTCAACGCATGGCCGGCGATTCACTGCGTTAACTTATGCGTAGGGCATTGGCAATCAATCGATTTATCTTTACTCTTGCCACGATATTCTCGTGAACAAGACTGGGGTGTGGGTATGGAACGTGTTTTGAAATATGTGCAAACGTGTTAGGATGGGCAGTTGTTATGTTTTCGGATGTGATGGGGTGTGTTATGGCTTGAAACGAGTTGCTTACTGGTAGGAGATGCTACACGAGAAATATTCACGGCGTCGCTTGGTAACGGAAGAGATAAGGCGAAAAGGGGGGGATAGGAGGTGGGGTTTTGCCAAGAGTTGCCAATGCATTGGACACAGAACCTCTCTGCTCCGATTAGTACTGGATTGATACTGATAAGTGGCGCTGGAAAGGCCTAGCGCAGAATCGATTCACATGGGGCACTTATGGAGCGAGCAGTGACGTACCTGGGCTCCGCTCCGCCGGGTCTCCATGACTTACAAACAATATTGTACGCGCCGTCATTCAGGAACGAAGTGCTTTCGTCAACCACAACGCCGAAGCTCGACATCTTCGGTGGCAGAGACAGCCTTGAGGCCTCTTCAGCAACAACTGTGAAAACTTGCTTCTTTTTCTTCTTCTCCTGAAAAAAAAGAAACGAACAAATTTTTGCAGACACAAGTACTACATCTCTATTTCTGAGTTTTCGCTCCAGGCCCATAGTTCATTGGTACCGCTTACCACTTTCTTTATTTTCGAAAATGATATTATGGAACACAAGAATACGCGTACGAGAAGTGAGAGGCGCTGTTCGTCGCTTTCAGTTATCCTTTCCTCCATCAATCTGCTTACCATCTACTTCATCTTCGGAATCCGAGCATTGGCCATATACACGGTCGAGAGAGACCGAGAGAAAAAAACTTCTATTTAGCCCAAAGAATAATTTGCAGGAGCTTGGCAGTCGGTGACCCTAGCCGAGGTTTCCGCTGGCGGCAGCTGTCTTGCGGGCTAGGTAGATGATCCAGGCCCTGGCATGCTGACCCAGGTTGTCGTTGGCCAGGGCCATCTCCCACTGCTCGTGTGTCGTGTATGGCAATGTTAACGTTTGGTCTGGTTTGCCCTGGCACTTCCAAGATGCATAATAGAGCGTGGGGCTTGCTCCGCGCCACGGATAGTAACCTGGGTATTTAGTGGGAGTAATCTGGTTTAAAATTTGCAGATTCGGAAATGTTTTAGCTTGTATTCTCCTCCAGTTTGTGGCGTCCGAGCAGGATAATTGTTTGTGCGGCGGGGAGAAATTTCTCCCTTCTAGCCTCAGGTGTTCCAGCCTGCTTGCGCACGGTTCTAGCAGGGGATCGGGATACGCCTAATTTGTGAGAACTCGGGCTAGACCATTCGCTAACCCGTTTCCTTCTAGGTCTAAGTAGATGCGTCTATGTTATTCTGTGTGAGTGGGAGAGTGTAATATATATATATATATAGTTTGCTTGCCCTTCAGTGAGGTTTTACAGCAATGCAATTCCTGCAAGCTTATTGGGAGTCCTTCACTACGTGCAATGTTGGCCTTCTTGATTTGACTGCTATGGCCAGGTATTAGCGCTGCTCTTTTGGTGAAGCTGTGCGGTAATATCACACGGTTTTATTGCCATAGCCTGCATTAGTGTTTCAAGCGTCCTGAGTCCGTTCCTCTGGCTTCAATCCAAGCAGGCAGCCAGCCCCGAGTTTTTCGTTATCAACGTTTTATCACGAGTAACAGTAGAAATAAATCTTTGTACGATGATCGCCCGTTTGGAAAGGCATCCAATCTATTAGACTAAAATGGCGATCTACCTCAGCAGATCGTTAAAACAGCATGTGACAATCTAATTTCCGGGTTTCAATCTACGGCCCGGACCTCCACGTGTGTTCGGAGGAGATGGAAGAACACCTGAAGTGCAACATGGGCCTATTGAAAATAGAGGGCGGGTGGCCGAGATAATTTTCCACGGGAAAACGACGTTGACCCTACTTTTTACAAAGAACTTGAACAGAGGAAATGCATCGTAAAAATAGAACCGCCTCGCCTCCGTCTTCCAACCGCCATCTTCAAAGGCTATCCATAGATTTCTGAAGGATTTGCGTTCCTGAAGTATTTAGTCGCTTGTAGGGTCCACACAGAAAAGTAGCACAACATCTGGCAAAGAGTGCATCCGAAACTTTTATCTGTATTTATCTGTATGTAACAATTTTCAGTACAATGAACTGCTGAGAAAGTTCCTGTCCGAGAGGCAAAAGTTGTAGAGAACTTCATTGTTTAACACCATGTTAACAATAGACTGGGACTATATGTCGAAAAAATAACGCATAGCGAAACAGCTGGCTAAACTAATGTTAACAAAAGAGAAACAATAACAGTGAAAAGTAAATATCAGCGGCTTGAATTTCTTTCCAAGTGGAAAAGCTGCTAAGAGAAGGAAGATGGGATTCATGACACAAAACCAAACGAACCAAGGGCGAGAGGAAGCCTCAGTCAGCTAGCCAACATTTCCCCGAAAGGACTTCTAGTCCTCTTGCCGAAACGTTGGCATGCGGCTGAGGTTCCACCGCAACCCTTGTTCATTTGGTTTTGTGTTAAAAAGGAGGAAAGCAAATTCATGTATACAGGAATTTTCACGTGCTACTTCCATTTACCAGGCACTCGCAAGGGAGCAACATATGCTCGTCCGTGAGCCCGCAGAGGCCAATTTCACGCACAATTCACGCTCGAGAGCCATGAGAGAACTGACACGTTTCTAGCATCAACATTTAATGTTGCGGCAATGATTCAGAGCGATATTGAGGTGTACTTGACGCCGAAAAACTGCCGACTCCTGGAATACAGTTCACGAAGTACTCGCTCCTGCAGTGGCCGACGGCAAGGCCCAGAACTACACCCGTGACATGCCCGAATGTGGAGCCTTGCGGCATACTGCAGCCCAGGTGCGCCAGCTCCATGAGCACACCCGCCCAGAACGGCACGGGTATGGGAAAAGACGCCATCTGGTAGTCGCTTTGCGGATGCCTCATGTGGTGGATGACCTTGAGAGCGAGGAGGACACCGACCAGGCCACAGCCGCACGACAAGGAATGCGGAGCGGGAGCTGGTCCCTCCGTTCTGAGGGCGATGATGTGCTTCCAGATGACCCACGCCAGGCTGTCTAGGGAAATGTTCATCGCAAACAGTAGCCCTATAACCAGGCCTAAGAACCTGCAAAAGTCAACGCAAAATTTAACGCTCGTCAGTGTTTGCTGTTTTCTTGTATGTGCCCAGTTTAGTTATTTATTTATTCAGCATACCCCACGCTGTCACATGATCACGCATTTGTGATCAGTTCCGGAAGGAATCGCTTTACATAATTCTTTCCTACTGTGGTTGCTATCAATATTAAAGAAATTCTGCAGCCATCTCTGTGGACGTCATAACGCGCTGGGTCAACTGTGTATGAAAATAAATGAAAGTTGACAAAAACTGTGATAGTGTTCGTGCTTATTGAGGATGTCCACCTTAAGTTGCTAAATACTGCTAAATAAGATACAGCTATAATAGCACGATTAGTTAGTATCAAAGTCAAATGAGCATATAATGTGTACGTTGGGGGCTTTGAGGACCGACAAGCCTGGGCTACGAAAAAAATTACATCGGCTAAGCTGTTGTTGCCTCCATAATGCCCGCGGCTTCCATGATCCGGCCTGTTCCCGCTGCCTTCTTCGCACAGAAGGAATTCTAAGAACAGTGACGAATGACAGTGACTCCTACTAAATTCAATGCATTAGGTTTAAACAAGGATGAAGAGCCTTTTTACACCGATGGAGTGCAACACTACAACCATATCGCTAGATCTAGAAGAGCATTGGCATGATAAGCGCGGTATTGTGATACCAAAGTGAACAGGCACAAGTGCAATTAGCCGTGTAACCTCTCAACCAATCACAGCTTCCTCTGCAGTATAGTGATATTGTGTAACTATATTGCTTAGAGATGTTTCGGCAGCTTCAACAGCTTTGTATGTATGTATGTATGTATGTATGTATGTATGTATGTATGTATGTATGTATGTATGTATGTATGTATGTATGTATGTATGTATGTATGTATGTATGTATGTATGTATGTATGTATGTATGTATGTATGTATGTATGTATGTATGTATGTATGTATGTATGTATGTATGTATGTATGTATGTATGTATGTATGTATGTATGTATGTATGTATGTATGTATGTATGTATGTATGTATGTATGTATGTATGTATGTATGTATGTATGTATGTATGTATGTATGTATGTATGTATGTATGTATGTATGTATGTATGTATGTATGTATGTATGTTTGCATGCATGCATGTATGTATGTATGTATGTATGTATGTATGTATGTATGTATGTATGTATGTATGTATGTATGTATGTATGTATGTATGTATGTATGTATGTATGTATGTATGTATGTATGTATGTATGTTTGCATGCATGCATGTATGTATGTATGTATGTATGTATGTATGTATGTATGTATGTATGTATGTATGTATGTATGTATGTATGTATGTATGTATGTATGTATGTATGTATGTATGTATGTATGTATGTATGTATGTATGTATGTATGTATGTATGTACAGGTATTTTCCCTCGATAAACGTCTTCACCGCAAAGAAAATTCCGTCGTGTGTATAAAGCCCCGGCTTAGAGTAAAATCATATATTAGAGAAAAGGCCTCAATCTAATCACCGAGGGTGAGTGCGACTGTTTTCGTAGCACTGTCGCATCGAATGTCTCATCACCCGGTATTCTTTTTTGTATTCTCGTTTGATCTTAATTGTAGAATAATACTTTATGCGGAACGAAACGCTGTCGCAAGAAGAACAGAAAAGAGCCGTTTTCATCCGATGGCTTAAGTCTGCGAATATATTACTACAATGCGCTACACAGGTTAGTTGTTATAGAGCGTACAGACTCAGCCATATTCCATTTGTAAGTTCTCGCTAATGAAGTAGAAAGCTCAGCTTTAAATTTACTCAGAGTGGCCGATGGCAGTCGCCGCTACCATTAAGAAAACTGAACCACGAACTTGACAATCTGTTATGAATGAAATCTGTCACTGCAATACATCGCTTGCAAGCCAGGAACCGCAACTTGCTACAGGTTTTAATTCTCCTTCCAACCGACAATATTTGGGCACTAATTCTACTGACCTGTAATGACCGATCTCCAGTTCCAGCTTCGCTCCGACCGGCAGAAGGGACATAATAACGTAGCCCATCATAAATACATTCGGCAGGTACAGTGTTCGAATCCCAGGCAGGCTCCAGACGGGATATCGAAACGTCAAGGCCGACTTCGCCACCGCTGGTGGTCTCGGATACGGTCCGTACACGTAGGCAGCCATGATGGAAATCGCGAACAGGAAAGTGACCGGCGCCTTCGGGACGACGCAGAGGTGCAGGTGTTGCCGAGGGTACCGCACGCTGTGGTGAGAATAAAAGAATGACACTTTCTGAGTGGGACTGATACCTTACCATGGTCTTGCGCTGCACGACGTACGTTTAATTATGCTCCAAAACTTAAGTATAAGGAGTGCAGCAAACACAAGCCTAAAAATTAAGGAAGCGACACTGGCGCTGAAGTCCACTTAACCGGTCAAGAGGACCTCGCACACCACTTAAAATTTGAGTCTTTTTCTCCCACTAAGATTTAAAACTTCCGGCGTGTCATAACGGCCGCGCAAGCTTAGGTAGCGTAAAGCAAACTACATGGACTGAATATATTTGACCAATATTGTGCCTCACCAATGAGTACAAATATCTAATTTAATGGCCGATGAATCGACTACACTATTTTGCACTGGGAGAACCATGCGAGTCAAAATCTATTTAGCTTAGCTCGTAATAGTTATAAGAAATTTATTAACCTGTAAATTGTCCGCTAAAGTTTGGGAGCATTCTCTACATCGGCGCGCTGGGAGCGCAAACAATAACGCCAACGTCCACGTTGCAGAGCGTTTTCCATTCTACTGCGTAGTGCACAGCTTTAGATTTAATAAACTGAAATTTTTAGCCGAACCAGAATTAAAAATTCAGAATTTGCTAATGATGAGTGCGTAAGAGCATCGAGTTATTATTTTTAAGCGCGAACAGCAGGAAACTGAGCTGAAATCATACTGTGCATTTTAACTGCAATCTTGTATTAGGCGGCGGTAGCCTTTGCAGAGACACAGAAGGGAACTCGTCTCAAATACTGGCTGCCGAAGTCCCAGCTTGCCCGGAATCCAAATATAACAACAGTTTTAGTGAATAGTCTCACCTGATTATAAAGTTTCCCGCCGCAGTTCCTGCCAGGAATGCGCCCACCAATAGCCCGCTGACCATAGGTAGTAAGTTCTTGCCGGAGAACATAACTAATGTGAACGATTCGACCACCATGGACGCTAAAGGCCAGATATTGAACACAAGTGGGCCGTAGTGGATCACCGAATGACTGAAGTGCTTCCTGGCTAGCATGTCTAGTACGACGACGACACCCGCAAACGTGTGTGAACACATAGTACGCACCGGTGACGCCTTAATGAATTCGGAGGCAACTGCGACTATGAAGGTATTCACGAGCCCCACGAGAACGATAGCAATTGTCAGGACAGCGGTGAAGTACGTCATTCCTAAAGCGGCCTCTAGGACAAAGGCCTTGACAAAGAAGGACACCAGGTTGGACGCGAGGTGCACGACGTTCTCATGGTGGAAGGCCGCCAGTGGAGCCCGTTCCCAGTGGCGGTCGTCTACTATGGTGACCACACTGGCGCACCGCTCGGGGTAGTGCTTGTGGAGGAAGTTCCAATGGGACTGAACCTGCAGCCACGTCACGATGAGTGTGGCCCACGGTACTCGAGGAGGAACGTACGTTTCATCGCGTAGAAGATGCGAGTAAGCGGCCTTGGTCCTCCGAGGGGATGGCAGTGAACCTGGCGATGACACAGACACAGGACTCATCGGTGACAAGGGCTCTTGGGCGACTTCCGGTGTTTCCCGCTTCTTTTCGATTCTACGTGGTGTACAACTCCATGGAACGATGTTCCTAGGACTAAGCACAGCTCGTGATTGCTCAGATGACTCGGCTTTCACTTCAATTGTCATAGTGCGTGTTCCATCAGCCGCTGCCGTGGGCACGGATGGTCCTCCGTGTAGCAGGCTCTTGCTTTGCGGGGTAGGCTCTGTGAACTCCTGTGGCTTGTCGCTACCAGGTACGCTAGAACTGGTAAGAGACTGCGCGTGCGAACCGGTCTTAGGAGCTCCCAGCGAAAAAGCGTCCCAGATGGAGCTCGAGAAGGAATACTTTGTTGGAGGCGTCTCCTGGGTCTTCGGACTTACGGGAACCTCCGCCGGTGTACCAGGCTCGCCGTCCAGAGGAGAAGGCAACTTCACCGCCACGCGTGCCTTCTCTTCTTGGTGTTTCCCCGTGGGCACCAGCAAGGTGAGGGACGTCATGGCGGTCGCGGATTTTGGTGTTTGTGGTAAATCCCTAGAAGGCATCGGAAGCGGTTCTGACGGTTCAAAATGAGGCGCCGATGCTTCGGATACATGTAGTTTCGAAGAGGACGCGCTGGGCACCAATGTCACTGACTCCGAAGTCGCTTGAGAAGCTCCGTAGCCCGCAAAGTGAAAACTCTGCGGCTCCTTACCTCCCGGGGGTTCAGAGCTAGGTTCTTTGGTAGCGGCTGCAATTTCGGCGCTTGTTGATGGCTTAGCATCATCGGACACCGCGTCTGCAGGTGCTGCGTTGACCGAAGAAAAGACGCTCTCCGGTTTCTCTTCATGCTCCTGTACGGTGCGTTCCATGCTGCCTTCTTGCGACATGTTGGTGGTTCTTTACTGAGAAGCAAGACACCGGATCTGATACAGCGCGTACTTTTGGATGCCATGCAGTGGTCCCGAATCAATTCCAAAAGCTCAAGTGCACCCTGGTTCTCATGGGTTGGCAATTTTGCGTAATGTTTTCTCCTACTCAACTACTCCAATCTGTTACGTAGACCAGCGCCTCATCAGTGGTTGTTGTTGTTGGCGTTAAAAAAGATGCCACATACCCACACTTGGCGATCAGCCACGAAAGCCATTGTACTTCTTCCCCTCAAAACATGGCACATGCCCACATGGGGGCATTGGCCAAGGTGCAGTGCCATAAACAAGAAAATTTCCATAGGTGTTTACGACCAAATATTAGCGCCAAGCGTGAATTTTGGAAAATGTATCAATGAAAAACGACCGAAAAAAATGTTTAAAGTAAAATAAAATTCTATTTCTTTGACGCCTTCTTCTTTTCCCATTGACGGCAGCTTATACCCGCGCATGCGTGATTGGGGATCGACGAAAAACGTCATGGGGTAAGAAAAATGCATGAAATTTGACAAATTCACACATAAAGAGAGGCTTAGAGAATAATATTAAAGAAGTAAAGCCACAAAATTTTGCCTGCGCGTCCTTTTTTTATAATATCTGAGTAAGAGATCAGTCTACGTAGGTAACCACCGGCAATCATCCTAAACGTCGTAAATAACTTATAATGCCATTTCTGTCCTGTTGTTTCGATTTTGCTTTCCGTTATGAACGGTGCCTGTGAGGAAAAGTTGACTTTAGGTGGCGTGGGGCAGAAAACGACCGGCATTTAGTTATTGTTTCGAATTTTTAATTTACCCCGCTTCTTAATCCAGGCTTCCTCAAGTGCAGGAATCACAGCTAATGAACAACAAGCTAAAATTTCGCAGTTTTGTATGCCTCACGTGACCTGTACTCAACTCGGACGACATAGCAAGTATTCAACCGCTGAAACCGAAACCTAAGCAACACCAGTGAAGAGCTTCAGTTATAAATCACTGGCCGGGCTTAGGCGCATTCCACATAGCGATTTATGTTTGCTAATTCCTTGGTCTCCGTTGTAAACAAAAACAAAGAAAATTTGGTGTCTGTACTAGCACTAGTGGTGTATGTACCAGTATCTTGTTTTGAGGCTTTCTATTTCCTTCAGTAAAGTTGGACAGTTGCATTACTTGAGATCAGGAACAGTTCGTTTCCATAGGTTGGCTGGTCATTTTAAACAGCGGGATATAAGCATGCCGTTGAAATGATAGTAGCCGGTTAGATCACTACTTAAACATGGGTATTAAAGCGGCATGTAAGTACTTAGCGCACTTGTGACTCTTGTCGCTATTCGATTAAACGAGTTCAGTGTGGAAGTTCGGGCTACATGTACTACCGGCCAACAGTGACATCAAAATAATGTCTAGTAATGGCATATTGCTGTGACGTCGAACAGTAGCAAGGAAGCAATATTATTCGCTAACAAATTCGGGTCAGACACAACCGTGTTAAAGTGATAGTAATGAAACAAAGGAATTTCCTATGTAATCGTATTGAATAAAAAGATATATAGAGGTACATTTTATTGATCACAGGAGAGGTTTGTCTGGTTGTTAACCTGGCATGCTACTCCAGTTGAGGGCATAGAAAAAAAAGGAAAATAGAAGGAGAAATTGAAATCAAGCACACACAACTCTCTCGCACTCAAACACACGTGATCTTCAAAGGGTGTGCATTAAACCCGAGACTTCGAGGTAAGTTAGTAGCTTTTGTCCCATGTGCCGGCTAAGCCGCGTCACACCACAATATTTTAACAGTATAAATGGCATAAGTAGGCTCGAAACCGCACTCCATATAAAAAAATGAGATGAGCATCATTTACATCGGGGTCAAAATTTCCGGAGCCCTTCATTACGGCGTCCCTGACAGCCTGAGTCGCTTTGGTACGTTAAACTTTCATAATCCGTAAACACTACATCGTTACGAATGAAACCTCCCTAAGAGGAACGTTTCTGTATTTAAATGCACTCTAGAGCAAAAAAAAAAAAATATTTTCATGATCTGCTCACTTGCCAACGATTTGCACACATATACAAGGCGAATGAATGCGAAATCTATGTCCCACCTATCGGCATTATCATCTTGAGGACAAGTTCAAAGACAACTATTGGAGGCGATCTCCCGTGCGCGCTTGCCCCAGGCGCTTGGGATAAAGAAAACAAAGTTGCAGCCGCTGCTTGCCTACTGCCACTGTGATCAGTCGCCATGCATCTCCATGAAGGAACGTAATCATTTCAAGCAGCAGCAGCAGAGCAACGGCTGCGAAATCGTTCAAACATGCAGCCCGCATCCATGACGCCAGCTTCCGAAGGCAGCGGCATGGCGACGGGATCATCCATGGCAGAAGGCGCGGACATGCGACCGGGCAGGGGAGGCTCCTACCAGTACCCAGCAGGCGGCTCGGTGACACCAGCTTCTCCGTCGGGTTACCAGCAGACGCCTTCAACCGCGACGGGAACCACTTCGACTGCCACTGTAAGACGCGATCGGCCTCATTCATCCAGAGCGCGCTAATTAATAATCCGTGATAGAGCCACTGAATAAGTTTTCAGAATACCCCCCCCCCCCCCCCGCGCCGCCAGTCAAGATAAGCTTATTGAATATTGAAACAATGGTTACAAATGGGCAATCCGGCCTTTATTAACGGGCGACAAGAAGGAGACAAAAGTGGCTGTAATGATCAACCATACTGCCTAAACTGTTTGGTTCGAAGAAAACAAACAAAATGCTCGTCATGAAATGGCAAGACAACCTGTACTCGGTATACGCTCAGAGTGAAGGGGTGAATGCAGAAATGGAAACAGCAACACTTGCAGGGAATTTACACAGAGTTGCGCCTTTCCAAAGCCTCTGGGTTTTCCTCTAAGACCTGCACACATGAGCAAGGTGCTGCTTGAATGAGTTACGGAAATTATCGCTTCACGTTTTTTTCTTAACGTCGGTTAACAATACCTCCTAAGTTAGCAGTGCTAAGTATATTTAGTTTAATTATGACCCATAGCAACAATGCTGCGAAAGCGGATGTACGGAGAACTACGAGTCTGGAAATGTCAGGCAGGAGCTGTTGTTATTGCCTCCAAAGTGATGCCTCTAAAGCCATACCACGGTGGAGTATGTCTAGGGTTTGGTGCAGATCCAAAGAGGAGAAAATTTATCCAGGTTTATCTCAAGTGGCTCACAAATATAAATAGAGGAATCTGTGAAAATAACGAATTTGGTGAGATCTTGAGGAAATTGCTGCCGTGAAACTTTGAAATCCGGTGGCAGAGACAATAGAGTCGCGGTGCTCTGCAAATTCTTTCAGTGACGCCAATCAGTGAATCACGTTGTGTGTAACTTGCGAATCTCGAGATAACGCCTAAGCGTATAAACGTCGAGCTTCTGTTGCTGTAACGTTCACGAACAGGAATATTTCGCGAAAAGTTCGGGAAATGAAGAAATGGCCGCTGATGATGTTCGGTGGCCAAGTAGCGCTCTGTTACGGAGAAAGGCGCCGTGCCCTATACTGCCCGCCGAGGCGGCCGCTCATCAACAAAATGTCGAATACGATAAGACTCATTAGTGTGCTAAGGTTTTGGCAAGCGTAAACGAGCGACTTGTGATTTAAATTAGCCTGTACTTTCAGCTACAATGACAATGACTCAACGCAAGTGTGAACTCTAAGATTTGTTTTCTACTAACTATAAATGAATTTCACTGGCTTGATGCTGTATGATACCGCTACAAGAAGCCAAATTCATATCTTGCGGCGAATGCCACCTTTTGGAACACTGTATAGAAACCGGCTAAACTGAGTACTACTCGGCAATCTACGGGGTGTTTAAGTCAAAGTTTTCAGGAATATCTTAAAATAGGGTTTTAGAGGGAGAATGACCGATTTCCTGTGCATTTTGAAGTCACATGCCTGACGTCAAAAGCTAGGTGAGACGCTTTAGTTAGCAAGTTGTAGAACAAAAATTCTTTAAAAAACTTGGGGCATTCTGGACCACATTCTTAAATGAGAAAATGCAATGGCATTTAGATGTTGGCCCACTGCCAAATATTCCAAAGGATCTCTCAAATTTTGGAAATAGGCACACACAGAAAATGTGTTAAGATGGATTAGTAGGAATTAGTGGACGGATTAAGATGGATTAGGGGGCATAGAGGGTTTATTAAGGTGAAGCAGTAGGCCTGCTTAATATAACACCGTATTTTAATCAAACAGAAGGTACTCGAACTTTCTAGTCGAGTAAGGTACTAGTACTGGACTTTACTTTTTTTCAGCCCCTGGGCGTCGACGGCGTGTGTTATTGCCCAGGACCAGATTATGGAAGGTGGCATGCAGAGCAAGATTCACAGATAATTAAAGCAATCAGTCCATGCTCACTTAGTCGACCGCAATAGAGCGTTATTAGGGAAGCAATGACCTTGACCGTCAAAAGCAGGCTATAGGTTCAATGCGACTATTCGTTTGAAGCATTCCTATTTGTCGAGGGTTCTTCATTGCTTCGCTGAACGACAGTGCATGAGGACGAGCTGCAGTTTTCATGGTACCTACATGCGAATTCATGGCACCTAGAGTGAAAACTCACAGGAAGAAATCGACCTGAACGAGACATATAATGCGGAAAACAAATATCAGTTAGTGTTGTAAGATATGAGGGTGGATACAACGTAATGGCATACGACCCCAAAGGCCGCTCAGAGTCATTAATAGAGATGAGATTAGAAAATTTTATGGAATAGGGTGGTGGTGTCTGCTAACTAGAGTTCACTGCGAGAGGCCTTTGTCCTGCTTAATATTACTAATGATTACTATGATTATTACCCTCTACTACTTAGCCAGGATACACCTCCACTGACCAGTCCTCACGAAGGTCGTCTGGAGACTGGGAGAGCAGTACGACTGCGGCCGCTACGGGACGAGACACATCGAAGACTACGCAACAAACAGAGCATAAAAGAACGCGGTAAGTTTGATTTGCGGTGAGCAGATTTAGAGGCAAACACGCAAGATGTAATCAAGTTTTCATTGAAGAACTTATTGGACAGTGCATTTCGTTGTAAGGTGCGAGGACGAGGCTGAGACGTGTGTTTTGTAGTGTTGATTCTTGGATGTCATTGGCATTATCGCCCCAAAGACACAAAAAGGCAGGAACTAGACCTACGCTCTAATATTCTCAAGAGGAATGTCTGTGTAACATGTCACGTGTTACAAAAGCGACAGTTAAAAAGCCGCCTGGGATCGAAACGGTGTACCTTACAATACATATGAGCTGAAGCGGTTTAAAAGTGGGTAGGCATGTGTTTCTGTGTCACCGCTATAAGTAGCGCTGCGGTCGCGCTCTAAGTTCCAGCTTTTGGAAAGCGGAAGTCGGGCCTGGTATCTTGGTAACCCTAGAAATTTAGTTATATGTACTAAACATCAATCTCAAGAGAGTTTTGAGAAATTAATATCTAGTATTTCTTACATGACCCAACTTGTACGGAAAAGGCAGCACCACTTCAGGCAAGAACTTCTCAAAACAAAACAAGTGGTCAATCGCGTGAACTCCCTAAAAACAGCTCATTCTAGTGATTCTACAAAAGCGAAAAAGTCTTGCGATGTGGCCAAAAGGGACAGGTGAGAGCCTTTTCAAGGGAATTCTAGGACCGCAAAGCACAGCACGCAGAAAAAAACACATAAAAACCAGGTATACAGGACGATTGTTGTTCTTACCGCTCTGTGCTGCCTTTTCTTATTTTCACCCAGCGGCTCATACTGCTACCATGACGAACACCCCACTATAGAAAAGTGGGTCAACTGGAGTGATAAAAAAGAAGGAACAGCGCGAAGGAGACAGGTTCAGATATCCTATTCCTATTGCGGTGTCACTTTCATTTATGTGCTTTGCACCAGAGAACCAAACATACCACTACCGGTAACGACGGAACCAGCTACAAACGCATGTCGCGTCGTGGGGTGGTCTACCAGTGGCACCATGTGGTGCCACAGCTAGTTGACTGTTCAAACTGAATTCTGGATGAAAACGTCGAGTTCGTTTTAGTATTGAGCAAAGAAAATCGGCTGCTAGCCCGTAGAGGCCGAAATTTCACTTATGAGACAGAACCTATCTCTATGCCAGTGAGTAATTACTCCCTTGTTACAAATTTACTCCGCCTTGGGGGATCCCCCAAACATTTTACCATCAGGTAAGTAGTTCCCAAGAACATGTAGAATAAATTCGTCTGTGAAAGGGTTAAAAGACACATGCTTCACTGTACAGCGCCGTCGGGCAGGTAATTTCTCTAACCATGCATTTTTGTCTCTCTCTTAACAGCTACGGCCCATGGTTACCCGCCTTCATGTGCACCCTTGTTCTGCTGATAGTGCTATTCCTGGTGCCCTACATCTTCCTGAGCTCTCGTAAGTGAGAACGAGTGCTCGTATCACTTTAATACGGATTTTGTTATGTTCAATAAAACAAGGAAAAATAATAACGGAGCTCGAGTAATTCAGTATCATTGTTATTAGGTCAAAAAATAGAACAATAAATGACTAATCGTCCACCCATTGCAACTATTACGTGACTGTAGGAGGGTTGGGGCAATAGTGCAGTCAACTCCAATGCCCCATGAGCTCCTCAACTCGCACCTGCAATGTACACAGCCATAGAGGAAGTAATGCGTCGGCCTACAGACCTATATATCTTTAAGGTTGACGTCGACCTCGGCACCACTCCTTTTCGGTAGCACTTGAACGCCGGATCTTTCTGTTACGCTACAGTAACGATGCCGAGGATAAAAACTTATCGTTGCAACCATTTTCCAACTTAATATCATTTTCCTAGTGCTCCCAGTCGGCACGAAATGTTGATTTTGGCGATATTTGGTTTTGTGTATGTGCACGGGCAGAAAAACAAGCAGGCAAGCATGTAGGAAGATAGACAAGCAGGCAGACAGGCAGATAGATCGACGGACAGACGGATGGACGGACGGACGGATGGATGGACGGATGGACGGATGGATGGATGGATGGATGGATGGATGGATGGATGGATGGATGGATGGATGGATGGATGGATGGATGGATGGATGGATGGATGGATGGGTGGGTGGGTGGGTGAGGGGGTGGATGGATGGATAGATGGATGGATGGACGGACAGACGGATGGTCGGATGGATGGATGGATGGATGGATGGATGGATGGATGGATGGATGGATGGATGGATGGATGGATGGATGGATGGATGGATGGATGGATGGATGGATGGATGGATGGATGGATGGGTGGGTGGGTGGGTGAGGGGGTGGATGGATGGATAGATGGATGGATGGACGGACAGACGGATGTTCGGATGGATGGATGGATGGATGGATGGATGGATGGATGGATGGATGGATGGATGGATGGATGGATGGATGGATGGATGGATGGATGGATGGATGGTAGAAGTACAGCAGCTCTTTCTACGAACAGAGTTGTGCTCCTTCACCTCACTGCTACTTCCCTTTACTTTCTTACAGTATACTATTGTGTTAGGCTGTTAAAAATGTTTTAAAAGAACACTGTGGGTGTTTGAAGTACGAGGTCACTTAAGTAGGCTGACAGTGGCAATTCCCCGAAATAAATGAAGGAGCTAAAAGAGAAACTTCAGGGCCAGAAAGTTTCGGTCTGGAAACCGTTAGATTCCGTTGCAGACCAGGCTTTTTCTTCGCTGAACCTCACCGGCTTACTGAGTGATTTCTCTCGACATTTCAGGTGGACAAAGAACCCCGCAGCCGTGTAAGTACATGATCACATCGAAAATTGGATTGCAAGTCCGGCCATCATTCATGCAGTCCGGAAGAATAAAGTTTTTGTATTTCATGACATTCAAAATTTATTTAACGAAATATGGGGGGTGGGGGGGGGAAGTGGAGGTAGAAGGGGGGGGGGGGGCGGCTGAGCAAGCAGAGAGGTCCCTTTCACACTCCCGCGCCTGTGCAGCAGGTGTATGAGCCCCTACCAGAGCCGCATACCCCAGCCACTTCTACAGTAAGCTAAAGTTTTCTACTGTGCTCCCGACCGTTTTACATGCACATAGACTGCACTCTTCCATTAATTCAGCGGCGTGCCCTTCTCTGCTTCGAGCCATTGTTCGCGTGTCTTGCATTCACCGTGTAGAGCTAGGTTGGTTTGGTTTATGGGGGTTTAACGTCCCAAAGCGACTCAGGCTATGAGAGACGCCGTAGTGAAGGGCTCCGGGAATTTCGACCACCTGGGGTTATTTAACGGGCACTGACATCGCACAGCGTATTCGACCGCCGCGGCCGGGATCGAACCCGCATCTTTCGGGCCAGCAGCCGAGCGCCATAACCACTCAGCCAGCGCGGCGGCTCTGTGTAGAGCTAGTGATGAGCAGATCTAGAAGTGCGCTAATTACTATCCCGCCATTGCCTTACCACATATTACTTTCAGTTTCTCAGTGCCAGAGAAATCGTTTCAGTGTTAGATAATAAAGCTTAGTTTCAGTGAACTCTTGGCCTTGAATTGATGTCAGAGTGGACTACGTGTACTTTATTGTATGTTCAATTTATTGTATGTCCAAACAACAGACAAAACACCCTTAACCACAACGCAGGCAATCTCCCGCCTACGTACGCAAGATGCTTGGGGCGATTACTGCGACGCACTTAAGCTTTGTGCTTTGGGCTTTCCGCCCAGTGATCAAGGCTTCCGTATGGAAGCCGAAACGTCTTCGTTTTAAACAACAACCTTTTGGTCGGCGTTCCTTTTTCTTCAGTCATGAATCTTCTTCCCGACCAGACGAGTTTTCGTCAGACTTTAGATTTCACGAGTACTTTATTCTGTTCGCATATTTTTATTGGATTTAGCCGAGAAAAAAAAAACACTGCAGCTAAAAGCTAAAAAGTCGGCCTGCAATGATATATTGTCGCGTTCTAAGAAAACAGACCACTTTCCCTGAAAACCCAGCTTTATAAGCTAGAAAAGACCAAATAAATAGGCGTGCCGGCCATCACTGGCATTTTTCTCAAGTAAACTGCGTGCATCGGCACATTTTGTGCAACTTCAGGTTTCGGCGTTGTCTTGAAGATTCGCAGCTTTCCGAGCCTCTCTTAAGGCACTGCGCGTGCTGTCAACGATTCCACGCCAGGAGCAGCGCAGCAGATCTAGTTTATTGTGCGAACGCACTACTTCCATTTGTGTGAATCATCGGTTTTGTGTGATTCTTGGCCTTGAAGATTCTTTATTCTTGTGTGATTATTGAAGAATCAATAATCACACACAAGAGTGACCTTGTGCGAACCATATATAAATAAATAAATAATATTGCCACGACTAGGATACGAACCAGCGGAGGTGCTAGTAGATCAGCTTCGCTGACCACTGCACGAGAGCACTAGGCTATTGCTGCAGCCGACCACGCCTTGTGTTAAACTGCAACCCACTCTCGCGGTGTGCATTGCACATCGCCGCCTTCATCAACTAATACTGCTATCAAACTAATATTCGCTCTTTGACCTATGCGACGGTAGTGATAGAGAGATGTGAGCTGAGTGGGTTGGCGGGGAAAACGTTGTGGCAGAAACACGCCACTAGAGCAATACGCGTTGGACCTGACAACACTGCTGCAGAAACTCGACATTGGAGCATAGACCGCCGGCGTACATCGAGTAAATTGGTTCTGGCGTTGAAAAAGTTGGAGAAGTTGAAAGTTGAAGCCCTCGCCACACTGCCGCGGAAAGAACATGTCGACCCAAAAATGCAATAAAAAACACGCTCCGATGGCCTACGAGTACAATCGTTGCTTGTGCGTTCGCCTGTTGGGCGAGGCATCCCAAGTTGAAGAAGTGCGGTGGGCGCGGTACAGGGGTATCGTCTAAAGCGTAACTATTGCCTATGGTCGTGGATCAACTAAGAGCAGCGATTTTAAAAGTTTGGAGGCCTTTCTGGCCATGCTGGCCACGAGGGACTGGCTCCATCTTTCGCGCTTCTGACATGTGCAGGCAGCGTCAGATAGCGGACAGTGCTGCTGATACATCCTATGCCGCGAACGTTGCGCTACTTTCGTTGCTGAATGGGCCTAATAGCGAAAGCTGAAGCTCTAGAAAACACACGTCACCAGATGCATGTGCACTTGTGGCAACGCGTTATTGATGCGACGCTGGCCAGATGTTTCCAGTATGACTGCGTTGCAGCGGACTACAACATAGCTGTAGGGGGGCCTGCTCTGCCCAGGTGGCACTGCAATTGTTCCATTCGGCGACTGAAACCTGCTTTTGTTAGCCGCTTGGGCCACTGCAAATGCGATAACACATTCTGCACGATTAGATACCCGCGTTTGGCTGATAGCATTCATCGTCTAGCTTCTCTCGGCGTAGCCCAGGTAGCTGACGCACGCGCGTGTGGCTAGGACAGAGGGCGGAGGCTGATGCCAATAAGCGCCTGAAGGTGGCGCGGAAAACCACTAATAGTACTATCCAAAACTGCTTGCTCTTCTCGCTAGGCAGTGTGTTAAGGCGCTGCAATCGACACTGCAAACTTCAGCGCAGGGTAGCAATACCGCGTGCTCTGACGAAGCCGCTGAAGACCCAAGTACGAGCACTCGCCTACTGCTTGAAATTTTATTAATGTGGCCGACCTGCCACCAACTGCCAGGGACGGTTCAACCATGATTAGTTATATCCCGTCCCTAATGTTTATTGTTGTCAGCAAGGGTCTCAGCGACCAGATGATTGCCCTGGAAAACCTGGAAAGAGTAGACGTAGGGTCTGCTTTGAATACCTAGTCACCCATAACGTAGTTTTTTTAGAGAAATAAGCGTCAATTATGAAGGACTTCATATTTTTGGCTGTTAAACGGAGAGTCGACTTATTACGAACATCGGATGTAGCGAACACAATAAGCGTGACCGTCAGGTTCGTTATATCACCACCAAACGCTAACACCTTGAAACGATCCACTGAGGGTAGCCAAAGTTTTTCTCATCTCTGTCGCAGTCGCGCATGGTGCTGGTCGTACTAGGCCTGGCACATCAACGACAAGAGCCTCCGGCATAGGCAAAGGTAAGCCTGAGCACATGGCTAGCATTTTATTAAACTCTATATTGTTTCATTTTCGGGAAGACAAACAAACAAAGCATGGTAGTGTGTGGCAGATATCTTCTTACAGTTTCAAAGATTGAGTCGCACCGTATGAGATATCAAACCACCACTGCACTTCTTGAGCCCACTTTACCCTTCCATCTTTTAAACATTGTGTGCTTAGCATACCGGCTGTTTCACCTGATATGTTGTGGAATTTTTTTTAATTAACTTTTGCAAGCTCGAAAGGCGTTTTTTTTCCGGCATAGCACTCTCATTAGTGTAGCGCATCAGAATACAACTAATGCCTGCTAATTAGTAGGGTTGCTTACTAATATTTAACAGTTAAGTTTGTACTATTACATGTAGCACATCTTAAGTATATCCATATCAGTTTTTAGAAATTCGAAAGTGAAGTTACCCCTGGTGCTGTGGCCCAACTAATTCTTGCAACATCGCGCCAAAATGCATGCGCTCTCGAGAAGTTTGCCGGCAACGAAACCCCTGCATTGCACGTAGCTCGTTCATATAGCCAAAATTTGTTGAGCCACAGCGCCAAGTGTAACTGCATTTTCGAAATCCTAAAAACTGATATGCATATTACTGATGGTGGGCTACACGCTCTCAATAAATAAGGGGACTGATAGTATTAGTTAAAAGTTTAGCTATCAATGAGTTAACCAGTCTACTAATTAGCACATCTTAGCTGTAATCGAATGCGTTACACCACTGACAACGCTCTTCCGAAAAAAAGTGCTCTTCTGACTCAAAAAGCATATTTTTAAAATTGCAGAACAAATGAGGTGGACCACCCAGTATTTTGATGTTGGTGATGATTTGATTTCATTGGCTGAAGGGCTACCGACCAATGCTCGCAAGCATTTCAGACCGTGGAAGCCTAGCGCAAACCAATCGGTACTAAAGCTAGCACATGCTCTTTTGGAAATAGTTGTGTACGCGCTGGGGGGTCGAACCCCGCACCTCCGGCGTACACGGTGGATGCTAAATTGTGACGCGTCGAAGATTCTCTTCATATCTTCACCGTAAGCAGGAACTTCTAACCCGCTATTTTTTAAATACCTTTTCTGAAGCCATGGATAAAGCATGATTAGAGCTAATTGACGAAACTCACTCTGTTGTTTATTCTTGTTTAAGCTGCATCTATGCAGCAACACACACGAGTCGACCGGCGTATAGGGGCAAAGTGATGCTTTTTATTCTCTCTTTTCTTTCTTTAGTGACTGCGTTATGCTCGATCTGATGACGGCTTGCGAATGCGCAGGTGCTTTTTTTTTTTTCATCGGAAAGCCTTTCTGTAAATTTAGAGGCGCAAGTAGCGCTTTTTTAGTTCCGTCCTCTTGTCTCCTGTCTTTTTCCACACAAGAGCAAGAGGCAATTCTGACTGATCCAATATAGTACTAAAGTGGCTGTTTGGGCTTGTTGGTCAGTGATCATGGTTAAAGAATGCAGCGCGAAAAGACAAGGAGAAACCACCACGACTATAAGTTTTTAGGATATAAGTTTCTAGGGTTTCGAAAACGAAGTTGCACTCGGCACTGTGGCTGAACAAGGACCACGACTGCTGATTTATTTGGTCACGTGGGTTCTGGATGGCATTTTAAAAGCTGCTCTTTTCTCTGAATAAATGTGCTGGTAGTCAGCACCAGTCCTGTGCACTTCTTCGTTTGTCATTGTCTTTTCGCGCTGCATTCTTTAACCACAATACAGTACACTTTGTTAATTCATGAGATTTCCCACTTCAAATTAATAGCTCTTCATTCACCTTCCGCTTCAACTCCAGCTAAGCCGAGTACGGGGCCTCAACCACCAGCCGGCCACGTTGGTGCACAGTGCAGCAACTCCTCTCCTTGCAAGGGTAAGGGAAACTGCGTGGGAGGCACGTGTAAGTGCGACCTGCCTGGCACTCGAGTCGTGGCCGGCGTCTGCGTGTCGGTGCCTACAACGACTACCGAACTCCCGACCACCGAGCCCGCGGAGACGGAGTCCAGTGACACCCCCGCTCCAGACACAACGATCTCCGAGCTCCCTACGACCGAGGCCCCGGAGGCTGAGTCCACCACGTACACCGTTCCAGTGTCAACAGTCTCCGAGCGCCCTACCGCCCAGACCTCCAAGACCGAGGCGTCGCACTCCGTGGCAGTGACGACCCCCGATGCGCGGTACGACCTCTTAATTCCACTTTGCATGCGCACTAAGCTAAACACTTTCATTACCGTAATTCAGGACTCCGGAGTAACTATGGCCACCTTGGTATCTTTAGCAGGCGAAATCACACTCCAAGTCCTGGGTCGCCGCATTATGCAGGACACGATAGCCACCGGTACCATACGCCTCCTGCAGAGCCAGGTCAACCAAATCACACATCTCATTCGTCGCATTGCAAGCCGCAATCAGGGCCTCAAAGAACAGGATACTATTGAGACTCGTAGACGCCCTCATCTTTAGGCGACTAACCTAGCTGCCACCTCCCCTACCACAACCTCACCAAAACCTCTTACCAAACTTAAAAAATTCAGGGGGCACTTTGGCGACCTAAAGAGCGCGCGGCGAAAGCCTTCAGCCAAGGTCAAATTTCGGCGCTGGGTAGGCCAATTTGGGGGTGAGCCGGGCCAAATTTGGGGGTCACCATGGTGTTGGCCGTAGTCGAATTAGACTGGACATCGATTTCGGTGCAAATCGGCCAAGATCAGTGTGTGGGTATGACGTCACTTCTGTTGTCACTTCTGGTTGGTGATGTAAACATTATCTCGACCAGAAGTATGAGCCATTAAAGGCTTTCGCCTTAATACACTACTCAGGTGTCTGTCAATGCGGCACTCCATTAACCCCGCCATAGCAGTACAATACGGCTCCTACAAATAGACACACCACTCCAGCCAACAACGCCGACTCCGCACAACACTTACGGGCACTCACTACCACGCTTAATGGGCTACAATACCCTCACCCTGAACCCTCATCCCACACACGAAACACCTCCCCTCGCACCTCTACAGCCTCCTACAACCCAAAAATCTCCCTCCAAATATAGATCCGGAAGACCACAAGGGGTGCCGTGCTATCCGGACTACATATCTCTCTGAACAGCACCGTGGACTTGCGGGTTCAATCACGGCCGCGGCGGTCGAATTTCGATGGAGATGAAACTCTAGACGCCCGTGTACTGTGCGACGTCAGTGCACGTTAAAGAACCCCAGGTGGTCGAAATTTCCGGGGCCCTTCATTATGGCGTCTCCATAGCATTAGTCACTTTGGGACGTTAAACCCCCATAAACCAAAAACACCATGAACTTCAGCACATTCTCTACACGGATCCCTCACGTAATCCCCACAAACCCACTTATCACCACAGCACTGTTCACAGACATCCAGCGCTCAACATTTAACGCCACCTCCATCCAATCTACCAGCATCACCGAGGACGAATGCCTGGCCATCACACTAGACATCGCGCACATGAGTTTACTACAGACTGCATACACCAATATGCACAGACTCTCAAACAGT
Organism: Amblyomma americanum; assembly: GCA_030143305.2. Lineage (NCBI taxonomy): Eukaryota > Metazoa > Arthropoda > Arachnida > Ixodida > Ixodidae > Amblyomma > Amblyomma americanum. The sequence continues at coordinate 77,444 of JARKHS020031812.1, read as the reverse complement.
AGTGGTAGTAGTAGCAGAAGTAGTGGTTTATTTAAAAATAAATAAGAAAAAACGGAAGGAAAGAATGTTGCCTTAAGCACCCGAGCTGCACTGCAGCCGGCGGAGGGGAAAGGGAAAGGATAGCGAGGAGAAGTATAGAGGGGAGGGATAACAAGAAAGGACAGGGGAGAGATTTGTACATTATTTACAAAATACATAAAGCAATCAAGTCCCAGCCGCTCGCGCGCTAATGTTCAGGCTCTGTTCGGAAATAAGTGCGCTGAACGGCCACTGCGCAGTTATATATAGGAAAGAAATAAACTGTATATACATAGCCGCGCGCACGTAGCGTCCTGTCTCGAACTAATCGAGCGCGCGACACACTGCACGAGCGGACCGTCCTAGGTAGCACCCATAGAGCGTTCATGTCACGCGTGCACTACCTGGCGAAGAGCAAGTGGAAGTCAAGCCCGCCTGCTCGATGAACGCACAAAGGCTCACCATTGTTCTGTCACGGGTGCGCGTACTGCCCTGCACTTTTAAACAGCATATCGACATTTCCTCCAAGAGAACGTGCGTTGACATTGCTGTGCGATGTCAGTGCACGTTAAAGATCCCCAGGTATTCCCCACGTGGTAGAAAAGATTGAAGAGACGGAAACTACAGCATATTCTTCATCTTTCACTCCCTTCTCTATCCCTTCCCTTGCGGCGCGGTTCGGGTGTCCACCGAGATATGTGAGACAGTTGCTGCGTTACTTCCATTCCTAAAAAGCTGTTTCTTTTTCCAAGTCCAGACGGGGCCCTCTTTGCCACCCGCTCACTTCGCCCATATCTTTCGCCCGCTCCTCTTTCTGCCCCGCTGCACGACTCCCAAAGCAGCCCCATCATACCCCGGGAATGCCATCTTCTCCGCCTTCCTACCAACTACACACAGCCCTTCCCGCTAGGAGGCCACACTCCTGGCCACTCATCCCGACGTCTAGCTACGGCTGATCGAGCGTGACATGCTGGCGGGAGCGCTGCTGCTGCTGCTGATAGGAAGAAAGAAAAGGAAAGAGCACGGGCCTGCCTACTGGCTTAAGCCGAACCACACTCGCTGCCGCGTGCTTTCATGAAAGTGGGAGAGTTAAAGGATATGAGAGCAAAGATAGAAAGAAAAGGCGCGCGCTAATATGCCCGGGTCGATCCCGGAGGCAGTGCAATACCGGGCCGACCCGTGTCAGAGTGCTTCAAGCCAAACACTCCGCTATATTCCAAAAATGAGTTTAATATCCTGAGTCCAAGGACCAGCAGCGGTGTACTATCAATGTTTCGTAGCAAAAGCTCACTAGGGTAGTCAGCGGCGCATTTCGGGAGAGCGTCCATAGTCAGTGATGCGCACGCGCCACATGTTGCACTGAGCCACAGGTGCTCCGCAGCTGCGCCGCGTCGCACCTTTCCTCAAAGTAGTAGTATGTGGTTTTATTAAGCTAACAATAATAAATGGAAGGAAGAAAATTTTTGCTAGCCCCGGCATCTGCCATCGATACTGAAGCACCTGAGCTGGGGCAGCGGAAATAAAGGATAGCAGGCAGAATGGAGAAATTAAACAAAAGAGGTAAGGGTACAGGAAGAGAGGATAGGTAGAGAGGTAATATACACAAATTATTTACACAATATCGAGAGGTTGAAAATTGAAAATTGGTTGTTCGGGAAAGGAAATGGCGCAGTATCTGTCTCAGATATCGGCGGACACCTGAACCGCGCTGTAAGAGAAGGGATAAAGGACGGAATGAAATAAGAAAGGAAGAAAGATGAGCTGTAGTTGAGGGCTCCGGAATAATTTCGACCACCTGGGGATCTTTAACGTGCACTGACATCGCACAGCACACGGGCGCCTTTGCGTTTCGCCTCCATCGAAACGGGGTTGCGGGAGCCGAAACGCTAAGGCGAGCTGTGCGATGCCAGTGCACGTTGGTCGTTGTTGTTGTTGTTGTTTTTGCCAGGAAGAAAGAAAACGAAAGTGCACAGGCCTGCTCACTGGTTCAAGACGAGCCACAATCGCTACCACGTGCATATAGTAGGAGAGTTGAAAGATGGGATAGAAAGACAGGATAGTAAAGACGCGCTAAAGACAAGGCCGATCCCGGAGGCAGTGCAATACCGGGCCAACCGGTGCCGGGAGTGAAGCATCCTCCAAACTCTCCGACAAATGAACGCTGCGGCGTATTGCTGCAGTGCCGTGTGTCAGCCACAACGTTCGCGCTAATGCATGCAGCCCACATCTCTCTCTCTCTCACCACCGCCGAGTACATAAAAGCGCGATTGAGGCGTCCACTGACCCAGGGAGCCAGTTATGCGCCCTTCCTTTCCTCAAAATCATCGCCGTCTGGAACGTTGTCAGCGCCAACGCCCTTAACACTATGAACGCCGACAGCTTTTGCTTTGTATATGCTATATCCTTAAATAGCTGAGCAAACCCGCATTTATTTTTTTCGTCAAAGATCCTATCTTTGAAAATTACCTAGTCTTCCTTGTAAAACCCGGCATACACTACCACCACCACCAAATACATCTGTATATGTTCCTGTATATGCTACCTGCGGGAATATGCAGGAACACTAGACGAGGAAGGGACGCGGCGCACTAACGGCGATTCTTGTGTGCACGCCTGCTTACCGCATGGCCGCTGCATAATTTTACAACGATCTCGTTTGACACGTCGTGCTTAAGTAACGTTATATTGTACGTATTAATTTAAAAACTTGCGTTTTAACCGCACTCCAAACGAAGATATCGTGAACTAACACTTATTGGAAACAGGAAACAAGATATTTTGAACCTTGTTCAAGCAGCATCTTGTGCACTTATGCACGTCATAAAGGAGGGCTCTACGTAGGCTGGCTGATAGTGGACGGTACTTTCAGAGCAGTGCGGTGTCAGCCAATTTCTGCTGGTGCGGGTTATCCGCCTTTTCTATTAAAGAAAAAAAAAACTGCGAGTGGTGCGAAACGCATTTGAAAGAATCAAAGAACCCACTGCGGTGGTTAGGGCGCTCGGCTACGGATCTGGTGTTCCCTGGTTCGAATCAGACCGCGGTGGCTTCGTTTTTATCGAGACAAAAGGCTAAGGCGCCCGTGTGCTGTGCGATGTGAGTGCACGTTAGAGATAGATCCCCAGGTGGTCTAAGTTATTCCGGAGCCCTCCACTACGTCACCTTTCTTTCACCCCTTCTTTATCCCTACCTACCCTTCACTTACGGCGCGGATCTTTCCAACGATATATGACCCATACTGCGCCATTTCCTTTTCCCCAAAACCAATTATTATTTTTATTAGAATCAAACAAAAAAAACTAGTCTCTCTTGCTTTGTTTCAGTTGGGAACGCATTATCAGCTATCTTGTTTTGGGCAACATTGTTAAGCGGAAAAGCGCACTTGCGGAATTTTTAATATCCCCTGTATGTTCACAGAAGTGGTGTTGCTCGCGAAATTCGCTGATTGGAAGAGAGCGGTGCCGCAGCCGCAACCTTGAGACGTCATCGCAACCTGATCACCAAGTTGTGGCACTTTCGTTCTATACTAGGAAGCAAGTGTCGCCCCCGTCGCACCACAGTGGATACCTGCTTCTTAGCTAGCAGTCATATGGCGGTTGATAGACCAACAGTTAACATTTTATCGTCGTTTCTTTGGCTTTCACCCGCCGTGCCCGACTCAGCCATGCGACGGTCTGTTGAGCCGCTATACTTCGGTGAAGTTCTATGCCCTCACCAGTCGTGCTCGTGAGAGGGACCGACGGTCTGTCTGTTGGGACGTGCCTACAGGCACCTTGGAGAAAAGCTGGGACTGCGGGATCAAAAATTCGTCTTCGTTTATTGCATGCTGCCCCCAACTCGTCATAACACACACTAAGTTTCCAAAACAAATCGCGCAAATCATAGTCATACCCATGCCTGGGCGCAGCGCTATGCCCCCCCCCCCCCCCCCCCCCCGTGCTCCTCATCACCCCTCACTCACGGGCATCACCAATCACTCACGGCCAATTAATCTGTCGGCGGCCACTACGTCGCTGCTAAATTGCCGAGTCGCAGGCTGGTCTAGGCGAAGGGACTCAGCATGGAATTCCTCTCCCGTTTAATCTTATAATGACGAAAGGAGGCCCACAGCATGGAGTCAGGCTTCCGGGTCTCACAGGGTATTTCAAGGTTGCGAGTTGCATTGATGATAGACGATGCTTTGACCAGCGCGACACCGACTATTGAAATGAAACAGATGGTAACCCACACAAGAGTTGCAAGAGCCGCTGCGATCATTGGAAATCTAAGGCTATGCACTCCACTCTGAAGCTGACTTAAACGCCTACATAGTTAATTTTTTTTGGCTCTTGTAACATTATTAGCTGTCTCTGTAGCCTCTGGTGTGTGGCTCGATCATGCGGACTTTCCCTTCACAAACTCAGTTGAAAATGAGGCGTTATCCTGTGACCTCTTCTACTGAGCTGCGTTCTTTCCGCTGGTTTTACAGCCGCAGCTATTGAACGCATCAATTGCGGTTCTGTGGCACCGCCGGTGTTACGCTGCTGCACGCTGATTGGTCATATTGCAGTAACGTCGCGCACGACTTCACTTCAACGCGCCTCGCTGAGTGGTCCGAACATAGTAAATTTCACGAGTTGCAGCGTCCCAAGCAGCACAGGCAATTGGCCCAATATTGCTAAGAAATGGTTTCACACTGGTACATTTTAGGACTAGTCAATTTTGGGCTGATTACTTTTGCTGCTTGGGACGGTGACGACCCGTGAACTCAACCACAGGAGGAGGTCATCAACAATGAATAAACAGCATTATATACACCACTGCAAACAGGTGTCACTGAATCCTGCTTTACAGACTGGTAACCATTCTGTGTTTTCCTGCCCAGTCATAGGCCAAGTGGCGCCACGGCCTGTCGTGCTAAGTTGCGCGGCATTTTTGATAAATGCGCGCGTTCTTTCTTGGAGGCGCCAGCGGCTACTACCAAGCAGAATTTCATTCTGTGCGACCAGATGATCAACACGTAACAGGCGGACGTTTACACTCATGCAGAGAACGCAAGATCGTACCTAACTAACTCTCCGAAAAGAAACGACGCTGCTTTTAACGCAATGGCATTAGAAGCCCAATGGAACTACAATGCACCGTTGGTCATAAAATTCGCTCATTGATAGGAGGGAAGTGACTTCACCGAACCGGAGCATTATCATTTGCTAAATAGATTGGTCGTCACCAGACTGCAAGTTATATCACTTCTGGTAACGGCATTCTTAGCTGCTATTGCTACTTCCTTGTCAAAACAACAAAATTGGGTGTGCCTGAGAATTTTATTAGAGCGCGGTACTAATGTTCATATGTTTTCTGTGTTAATCAAATATGGGACGGTGGCCCGAAATATTGGCATCTCTGCTTCTTTGAGGATGTCGCTGTATAGTAACGCTTCCTTCTCTCTTTGAACCACGTGAAGAATACAAAAATAAGACCATAGAGCAATGCTTGCAAATGCTACCAGTGGAAGTGCGGCGCACAATTAGCTACGGGATAACATGGCTGGCGATCACGATGAGTTTGTCATCTCTCTTTTGCTCACGATTGGACGGCTTTTGTGAGTCGGCCTGTGGCGTAGATAAGTGATTTTTGGGCAGGAAACGAGTGTAATGAATCAAGGTTTGAGTTTTGTATGCAAAGGGCCAATTAAAGGCTCCTAATAATGTTATCGTCCTCTGCTTTTTCAGGACCCGCACGGGCACCACTATGCCCCCTTCCGTCATGTTCACATACGTGCACACCGTGCGCCTTACCAAACGTCGCAAGAACCGCGCCTTGGTGAAGACGACGGGCATCGCTCGGAAAGTGAAGCCCGGAGGAAAGTTCACAAAGCGTACGAAGAGGCTGCTGAAATCCGCCAAGCAGCGGGTCAAGCACTTGGTCTCGAGCAGCAAGATGTCGAACAGCACCGGGACATCGAAACGTCGTGCACGACGAGAATAAACGCTCCCAGCCAAGTTCTGCACTCAGCTATTTATGCGGCGCGATGCATCGTTTTAAGGTAGCTGCACTATAAACACCCTATAACGGGTCAAAAGGGAGCAAACGATCTTATAGCGCACTTATTCATAAGGGCAGGGTATGTTGCCCAAACCCTGGAGTAGATCTCTTTCAGTAAAAATACTAAATATTTACGGTTGTCAAAGGAAACAGGTTCCGCACTTACAAAAATATCTTTAGACAGCCTATAGACGGGCCATGGACTTCTGTCTGTAAAATCTATAAAATCTCTATCTACAAGCCCTAGATAAAATTCTATAGGCATCACAAATCCTATAGACAGTCTATAAACAATCTATAGATTTATGGCCGTACACTTTTATAGACAGTTTATAGACTATGAATAGGGAAATATCTATAGGAAGCCAATAGAGTCTATAAAAGTGTACAGACTGTCTACAGACCATTTTTATAAGGGCGGCTTCGAAACATGCGAAGGTCTTTCAGTTGTCGAAGATATTAACGCGATAGCGTTAGGAAGTTCAGCGGAGAAACCGTCATAGTTGTCACTGGCGTGTCGTGAAGATCGGGAGTGTTCGAGAAGGCGGTGACGTCACAGCCACATGACCTCGTGTGGGTAATTGAAAAACACCCCACAATGCTCACACGTATACAGTACAGCAGTGATGACGTTATTGCCCAATTCCTGTTTGGACTACAGGGTCGAGACGTCTTTACACCACTATTTTGTAATGCCTCAGAAAAAGGAGAAATTGAGAGACGCTTAAGCTCCGCCTGAAGAGTGAAACGCGATAGCGTTCCCTTGTGGTCGAGCACCCGCTGATTTAGATGGCACATCAGCATTCAGGGAATGCGCAGACTCCGTAAAACTCGGAAAATACGAGCGCCATCTGCCAGGCTCGCGCCGTGCATGGCGAAGAGGGGTTTCAGTGGGCGCCTACAGGAGGGCGCTACGACTGCACGCCAAGCTCGGAGGAATTGTACTGTAAATGCATGATACTGACTTAATTCCGACATCTGTAATTTACATACTCATAATTACTCATGTATACCTCAGTACAGATCCCGAAGATACGTTTCTAAACCCGTCCATTCACAGACATGCCTTTAATAACACTCAAACGTCGACCGGTCGTGGCGGAGTAGAAATGTTCCTTTCTCGTATGTCAAAGGCTGTGGTTCGATTCACGGCTTGGACGCCGGTTTTTTATTCACGGAGTGTGCGTGTCCTCTGATTTTTGCGTTGCCCGCGAATATTTCGGCGCATGCGCAGTAGAGGGCTCATTTAGATGGCACATCAGCATTCAGGGAAGGCGCTGACTCAGAAGATACGCGCGCCATCTGCCACGCCAGCGCCGTGCATGGCGAAATGGGGTCTCAGTGGGCGCGTAAAGAAAAAAATGCCAAGGTAGTCTTCCCTAAAATCGCCACATCAAGTCCGCAAAACCCAACCTTCCTTTTTTTTCTATTAATCGTGATCTTCGAACTATGTAACTATTGACGTTACGCTCTCGAGCCTGTTGCTTTCTTCAGTGCTATAGTCATTTCTCCCATGTTCGGCTCTGGCTCGCGGATGCGCAGTGCTCATTAGGATGCGCTTGTGGAGTTAAGCGGCGTGCCACTTGACGCGCCACTTGTCGCGCCATCTACAAGGAGGCTTGAGCACTAGTGGCGGGTCTTCGATGCCTACTTGTGCACGTTAGCGCATATTCCCATTATTCGGTTAGTTTTTCGTTGAGCTCTCGTAAAAGGGCTGTTTTGTATGGAGTAGCAGCCTGCTTGAATGCGTCTTAAATGCCACGAAATGAAGGAAATGAAAAAATATCACAAAAGTACGGAATCTTTATGCAGAGTAAATAATGTGCATTACCCACTGCATTTGCAAAAAAGTATCAAATGGCATCTATTAACAAAAAATTGCTGTCGTATCAGCCCCCTCAGAAAAAAAAAGAGTCAGGTTAAGTAGAAAATAACGCATTCATTATGATTTCAACAGCCCTCATTAGAATTCTTTCAAAGAACCGAAGGAGGCGCTGTTTGGGGCAGGAGTGATTCACGCATCACATACAGTTTTGGGTTTAAAGACAAACGCAAGAAATTATATTACAAAACTTTGGATGCGTCCAAGAGAATCGAGAATTCTACAGCAATGTAAGTGCTGCATAGCAGCCTGCTGACCACTCAAGTTTACAGTTGTCTCATCGAAGTAATTAATTTAATGAGAAGTGCAGTGTTTGGTATACATCGAATGGTTATAGCTCATTGTGGCCTTCGCAGTTTCCTGCTAGAGACACTGTTCCTCTTTTTCGCTGAAAAAGTTTTATTTCTGAAACATACATGATTGTTGAAACAAATGTGAAAAAGTTAAGGTTTGAAGATATGTGAACGACCACATTTAAGAGTTCTCGGACGCATGCGTTCCGGTTTCCCGCGTATAACACACTCTCAACTGTCCTTAACTGTTTCAGAGAAAAATCTACGAAAGTTCCACAGAACTATAGAATCCTAGAATCTGCAGTAGCTTAGCAACGAATTAACACTTTACACGGCTTAGTAAACCTGAGGCTTCTCTGTGCTTTTTTCCCGTTAGCTTCGTCAAGTCCAGCTTTCTCGGGCAAAAAATTTGAAAATTGGAAAATTGTAAGACACTTTTATGGAAATATTGAAGGTATTGGTTCGTTATTCTGATATTTAGCAAAATCTTTCTTTTAAAGTGTTTCCATTCATCGAGCAGTTACGACTGCCTTTGAAATTCAATGGGGAACACTTTTGACGAAAGCAAAATCGTGAATAGAAAAAAAAATACAGGACCGCCGTACGGTGATCTGCAAATATATTGATTTTTATAGTGAAATCTTACATTTTATTAAAAAATCTGCGTTCATAAAAACTTTCCTGCTCAAAAATGTTTTTGTCCAGAATTGCCGCATAACGCAGGTACAGCACGCCCGCGTTGTAACGAAAAGGTTCCGTAAACGCGGCAGTGGAAATCATCAGGCAAGTATTGCGACACCAGCGTAGCTTTGCACACCTGAAGAAAGTAATGGAGCCTTGTGGCTTGCCCACAGTGGCCCAATTTTTTTAGCTTTCGTAGATATTTGTCCTTTATTGAACAAACATGAACAAACATAAAACTCTCGAGTCTCATTGTTTCCGATTGTGTTCAGTGCAAGTCACTATAGCACACACTGTCAGTATTTTAAATTATTTCACCATATTTTACTTTAATTAACGGAGAGAGTGCGTCTGATGTTCCTGCCAGCTTTATTCTGGCATTTTGGAGATAAGCATAATTTACAAAATTTACGCCCAACACTAGACTGGCCACAGTGGCCTACATATGTTTACATAACTGAAGATAAATACATGATGATGTGCAAAAACATACAGGTACTACGATGTGAAAATTCAATGATGTTGCATACAAGCGAGGCATGAACTAGAAGAATGAATGTAGTTATCTGCTCTAGGGAGATGATACAAGAAAGCTTAAAGCCAGATTCACCAATCTATTAGTACGTAACAACGGACCATTATTGGTTAACGTAAAAGGGCTAGCCAGTCATGGCTGCCAAAGAGAATCGCACCGTCCAGTAACGGCCCCTAGTTACGTATGAATAGTTTTGTGAATCTCTCTCGGTCCGCTTTGAGAGCATTACTTAACGAGTTGATCACAATGTTGTACTGATCACTTCAGCTTTCCATTTTGGGTTATTGATTCCAGCTTCGACGGCCATGCTGTAGAACACCGAAGACGTGTCAGAAAGCAGCTGGGGCACGGTATCGAACTCTCGGACACGGCCGTCTTCTAAAACGAGTATCCTGTAAAAAAGTCAATGCGCAGTTCAGAGAATAACAATGGTGGCTGTGGCGGTGCAAGCAGCAAAGTGAAATGATTCCACTATGATTTTAAAGTTAGACATGTTATGATTTTGACTAACAAGCTTTTGGGAAATTATCTTTTTCTGCGGCCTTGAACTTTGAGTTTCTCGATATTTCCTGCGGTCAAAACAGAGGGGACCAGCAGTCATGATATGTAAGAAGGATAATGCCAATGCTCCTGATTTATGTGGAGAACTGGAGCATGTCAAACGCGCCATGAGTTTTTGTGTCCACATAATTTTTACTTTGAGTATAAGGCGTCGTTACTGAGCGTGGTCCCAAACTCGAGTTGGTATTTAATGCTTTTAGAAGAACGAGGCAAAAGAAAAAAAAGAAAAAGACGCTTAAGGAAGGAGACCACTGAACCTATCAGAGTCCAGTCTCATTTTGTCCAATGCTTTCATTACCACGGCTCATTCATGTCGTACACAAACCGGTGGACAGCAAGTCATCGTTGCCAGCTGGATTAACTCTACAGCAGGACGCATGCCTCTTGTAGTGACCTTCATGTACCACTCAGGTTCAAGCCGCTGGTTGGGCGAATTAGCAAACCTCACTTGAGGTTCCACAGCAAACAATTCAATTCTGTTTTTTTTTAGTATCTCCTTGGTCACTCCAGAAGGCCACTGCATCTGTTGTCTGCACTGGACGAAGTTTCCTTTTTTAATTTCAATTAAAATTATAAATTTCCACGTTCTTCAATTCATGCTGCTCTTTTTGTATAATTATCACCAGCACAACTCCGTACACGGCATGACAATGGAATTTCCTACTGCTCTCCAGCCACCGTGTCTTGTGCCAGCTGTGGCCACCCTATGCCCGCAAGCTTCTTAATCTCATTTCCCCATTTAGTTATTTGCCACCCTGCTCCGCTTGCCTTCTCTTGAAATCCAGTGCGTTACTCTCAACGACCACTGGCTATCTTGGCTTCGCATTACATGCCCTGCCCATCCCCATGTCTTCTTGGTTTCGACTAAGATATCAACTCGCGCTTGTTCTCTCACCCACTCTTCTGTCTTGCTGTCTCAAAACGCCACCCCAATCATTTTCTTTAAAGAGCTCTGCAAGGTATGAGTGTTAGCTTATCATATTTGTTTTCATCACTCGTGATATTTTCGGACAACTTATCTATCAGCCCAATCAGCCGAAGATGAGCGCACGCTCACGAGAGACCGAATCATCGACTAAAAGTGAAATGCAACAAATTAAAACTGCAGCGCAACCAAGAACACAAGAAAGGGGCACGCAGGACTAGCGCTAAACTTCATCTAACTTTTTTCACTGGCAGCGTTGCAAATCCCGCTGTCATGCGGGAAGGTCTGTGTGGGCCAAACAGAGCGGTGCATCAATGAAAGGGCAGGTGAGCACGCGCGCTCACTGAAAGACCTAAGTGGTGCGCATCTTCTTCAGCACTGCTCTGAGTGTTTGGACTGCCCTCGAGCGGCAGAACATTTGCCGCAGGCTAGTTGCTAGTCCTGCAAAAAGTGCCCACCACGGTTTCATGAGATAAAGATTTTAGGTAAAAGCAAAGATACTAGGGCAAGAGAACTATTGGAGGCATTTCATATAAGAGAAGCGTATATTGTGTTAGCGATACGTCTGTGGATCTATACAAATCGGAGATGGCATATCTTGAACGGTTCCGTTGACAGTGGCGTGTGTGAACTGGTATCTGCACGTTCTCTGGTTTTTCCTCACATTTGCGCTAGTCCTGCGTGCCCCTTTCTTGTGTTCGTCTTGGTGGCACTACAGTTCTAATTTGTTACAACATGCACCATCTAGCCCAACAAAAAGTTCTTGTAAAAGTGAAATGGGCTTCTGTTTTGCGCATCCCTCTCACCGGTCGTAGTCGAGGACCGTGTGTAGGCGATGCGCGATGGTGAAGAGGGTGCATTGCGCGAAGGCGTTCCGCAGCGCCACCTGGATGAGTTGGTCCGTGTCGCCATCCATTTGCGATGTGGCCTCATCCAGGAGGAGGATCTTGGTGCCCCGAAGCATGGCACGCGCGAGACACACCAGCTGCCTCTGGCCAACGCTGCGCGAAAACAACAGCGTCACTCACATCGAATCCTTGCAGATATTGCCCGGTGCAAGCTTCCTTAAGAAAGCCGGCAACACAATCCGAAACTATGGCAGAGAAGTGGTTTTTGAAGACAAGTCTGCTAACTTGCAGATGCGCTTCTAATTGAGATGCCTTCAGCACCTTCAGACTCGCGCCACTACAAACAGAGCAGCCACTGCAGATATTGCCCGGCGCAAGCTTCCTTAAGAAAGCCGGCAACACAATCCGAAACTATGGCAGAGAAGTGGTTCTTGAAGACATGTCTTCCGACATGCAGATGCGCTACTAATGGAGATGCCTTCAGCACCTTCAGACTCGCGCCATTACAAACAGAGCAGCTAGTGCAGATTCCGTCAAGACCTTCAGAATCGTGCATGTGCATGTAGAGGTGGAGGTAAAAAGTACTGATGGACAGTCAAGAACCCTGTTGGTCTCTTAAAGGAACTTTGAAGAGATTTTTGACTGGGATATAATTTATTAATTACCAGTTTATAGAATCGTTCTAACTGCATTATGTATTTATTGCAGAAACGAGCCTCTATCTTTATTTCTAAGAAGTAAATTATACTATAAGGCGAAATCATTTAATAAACAAATAGCTGCGTAGAAACGAGAACGGACATATAGACACTGCAACCCTCTGTCGAATGACTCTCTATCTTTGGCCACGTCCATTATCTCGCACATTGAAGGTATTAATGATAAGCCTACTCAGTGAACATTTGCGGAGCTTCATGTAGGGCTAAGGGAAGCGTCCCCTACGACACATATCAGTGCAACCACTAATATAACTAAGATCGAGCGTTTGACTCCGCAATGACACCAGTCCAGCTGTCTTGTGTTCGTCCTTGTCTATTCGCGCTGCTTCTTTTTATTAAGCCCTGCCAAAGGGTATTAATGAGGAACAACCAGGAGTGCTGTGCAGCGTTACACTATGCCGCCAACAGTGTGTCCTAGTTTGTGCACCAGGAGCGTGTCTGAATGCTGGCGTATTCCACCTCTAAGCCTTAAAGTCCCTCTCTAATATACTTGCCTCAGGTTATTGCCCCCGTCGGCGGTGAGCAGGAGCAAGCCCCTGGCGTCGTTCGAGACAAGCTTGGCGAGATGGGCGCGCTCCAAGCACTGCCATATCTCCCGGTCTGAATGCGAGTTAGTCGGATCCAGATTCATACGCAGTGTTCCCCTCACCAGACTTGGATCCTGGAATTTCAGGAAACGATGGTGTTAAGTATGCTGCTGAATCATGTCGCCACTCAGGAAGACATCGAAACGCAGTGGATGCGATCTCGCTCCCAGTAAAAACTACCTACAATATTCATTGTCAGATCAGTTATTTAGAGAAATACCATACTAATGAGTAGGAGCTCTGTTTGTCCATATAGTTTTTATTTTTCTTTATATGCCGTGACTGTCTGAAATTAATCCAAAACCAAGCAGGCATAGCTAATGTTTTACTAGTTTTAGGTTAAACACAGCCGCATATCTTGCTTTTTTCTTTTCCTCAAAAGTATCTTAACTAATGAACCGGAAGACACTAATGAAAGAGGTCCGCTGATTGATATTACTCGCTCTTTTACTCGTAGTTAGACATGCAAAAGTCCACTTTCCATTAGAGTATCGTAATTCAACCGTAGTTGTTCTGCGGACCGGATTTTAAAGGGTCTCATGTTGCCAGGTGTGGGGCTGCAGCTGGCTTTTTAGAATAACTTAATTTTATGCATTTTTTATGCTCTACTTTTCTTTATTTTTCTCGTACAGGTTTCTTTAATGTTTTTGCATATTACCAGAGTAGTTTGCGGCAGGCAATTATCATTTATATGTGTTATATCATCCCGAAACAAGGCTACGGAATATTTCCAGGCTACTGGACAACGGAAATTCTGGCCCGGCATCCCAAGAATGAGGTTTAATAAGGTAAATATAACTTTCTCAGACACATTTAAAACCTGTGACCCCGTCTAGCTAGCATGGCCAAAGTCGTATTATTTCCCTCCTCTTGAGGAGTTCTCAAAAAGGTGAGAGCCAGTGCGAGTAAATTTTTCGGCAACGGCAAAAAAAAAAAACGAAACAAGCGTATTTACGTGCATTATAATATGCTGTACAGCACTTCTAATCACTTACTAGCAATGGAAACGGTGTAAATAACAAATATATATAAGCACACTTTTAAATCAAGAGGGTGTTGCATTTTGCTCTCAGCTCCGGAAATCGCGCACTTTTCTATACATATCGTGCATTTCCTTGCACACAGCCATCAGGTTGAAACGTAGCAGAATATATTTCGGTCATGTTTTAGAACCGATGTTACCATATCCTAGGCGTTATATAAAGATAAGCAAAATATGTGTATATGAAGCGAAAGACTACTTTCGTTTCCTCAAGCGCTACCTTTACGAAGACACGAGAGCCCAGATTTGGCGTCAGGTATCGTACGTTATGCGTCACTTTTTATTTTTGCTAATGAAATCCTGAAGTCAAACTTTGCTGTGACCAGAACTTTCCATCCTCAGTCACCTGGGGTATGACGGTGATGATACTGCGAAGTTTACGAAGCGGCACGCCTGCAATGTCGACGCCGTCGATGAGGATACGGCCTTCGGATGCTCTGAGCATGCGCAGAAGGGCCAGCACCAGAGACGACTTGCCGGCTCCCGTGCGCCCCACGACTCCGATCTGAAAAGATGAAAGCGAACTACTTCGGAGCACTTTATTTCTTCCCTGGCTACACTGGCCGGAGAGAAGCCAATGTATACTGTTCACACGTTCATAGGCTCTGGCACAGGAGCAACAACTATACATTTGTTGCGCTTGTAATATTCGTCGGAATATTTTAAATCATAATGACGCTTTAAACGCCAAATCCAGCCGCGCAGGTCACACATAATCGAGCCTCTACTGTAAAATGTTCCGAATCTGGCATTTTGAGGGCAAAATTTTGAGAAGTATAACTTTTTCCGATTGATGAGCTGATGATTTGATGGAATCAGAGGTATTAATGTCGCAAAAAAAACAACTTTATATTGCACAAAATTTACTTCAAGTTCAACCACAACTTCTCGAATAGCATTACTTCACTCACAGTGAATGGAAAACGTTTTTATATATATATGTGGAACAAAAATTACAAGATTTAGGGCGAGGTGAGACCACAAATAACTGCAAAAACACCTGGTTGGAGGAATCCTGCGATGTATATTCAGATTATCTCCATCATCATAAGTCTAACGACATCCACAGCAGGGTAAAGACTTCTTCTACATGCCTCCAGTTAACTCTGTCATATGCCAGCTCTGGTCACCTTACACTCACAAACTTCCTAGTCTCATCCGCTTACCTTAGTTTCTGGCGCCTCCTGTTACGCTTGCTTCTTTTTTAATTCATTATATTACCATAACGTACCATCGGCGACGCTGCCTTCGCATTACATTCCATGCCCATTCCCATTGATTCTCTTGATATCTTTGAGATATCATAGGTATCTTAATATGTCACCCGCGAATCGCAACCTCCTTATTCGCAACTATTCGAAGCCAAAAAAAAAGTCTAGAGCTCACTCTTATTACTTACCTTCTCTCTGGGATTAACCACGAATGTGACGCCGCTGAGGACATTGGGCAGCACTCCTGGACGGTAAGAGGCCGAGTAATTCTGAAACTCCACCTTGCCATCAGTAGGCCAGCTGAACAGGGCCTTGTCCACTGCAGCCTTCTGCTCCTCGCTCCAAGCAGACGGAAGATCCTCCTGTGTAAAGAGAATCGCCCGGTTAATTGTCCTTTAGTATATCCCTAAGCGTTCCCTCGTTCTCTGCATTTGAAGAGGTTTTGGTTGAAGCGGTTTTTTCGCTTATTTTTCGCTTTATTAAATATTTTCGACGCAACTAATAACCTGCTTATCTTGCTGAATATCTTCTTTCACCTGCCCCACAAAACAAAATAAACAAACTGGGTGCAGGTCGTCAGTTTCAAAACAAACATCATGCAAACTGGGAATTTTGTGCAGTATTTAGCGGTGCCGATAAAGGCACGCTGCAATGCAAAACACGCGGGGTGCGTAGCCCGAACTACCTCTGGATGTTCTTCGAATTTCAAAGCGAAAGTAAGGTGGGCCCATGTCAGTGCGTAACACGTGTTGACTTGGGAAGCGCACCACAAGCTGACAGCACAGCCTGGATAACGCGACCGTTAAGTTCGGCGTGGACTGGATCGTACTAAGATTAAAGCACGGCAAACGATATGCCTGACTTGTGCACAGGGAAGTCAGCAAGACGGCTCGCCTGAAGCCACGAAATATAGGAAACCTTCGCTGAGGATGGAGGGTTGACCCTAGACGCTTCAGAGCCGGAGTTGGGTCCTAGGACGAGCACTACTTTGCGAGTACGAGAGTGACCATATCTCTTTATTGTTTTTTCTTTGCTTAAGTATTACAAGGTAACATGTAAAAAAAATACGACTTCAGACAACGAACAAAATTTTCGTAGCGTTCTAAGTGAAAGTTAAAATTAGCGACAAGAACAAAAATATTCTCTTGAACACGAACACATTGTAACGTGAACTTTATGGCCCTGTTCTTGCCTGTATTACCAGAGGCGCGAACGAGAGAGACCCTTGTGTGTGTGCAACGCCCCAGTTGTAAGAATGTAGGTCAGATGCAGTTTCCTGTTCATATCCTGACGATGTCGACGTGATAACGAAAGCCATAGTGAACCGGTCCTTGTCAGTGTTTGCAGTTCTGACCCTTCCTGATCATGTCCTGACGATATCGACGTGATAACGTAAGCCATAGTGAACTGATACTTGTCAGTGTTTGCAGTTCTGACCCCGCGTGCAACGTACCTCCGGCGGCAGCTCTGTGTACTCGACGCAGCGCTCCAGAGAGACGATCATCTGGAGCACGTTGAACAGCATCACGCACAGCGTCATCAGCGCCAGGGGAACCTGCGACCGGGGAAACAGTGTGACTGCCATGGTTATGCTTGGATGTGCAGTCATCTAATTTAAGAAGTGATCCTGAGATAAAGCTTTACAAGTTTCATTCTCTATACCTAAGTGTAGTAAAGCTTTCATGTTGTTCCCGCTAAACCTTCCAGCTGTACAGCCATGCAAATACATTTAATGCGCACTTACTCATCGTACTTACCAAATTGATTGATTGATTGATTGATTGATTGATTGATTCATTCATTCATTCATTCATTCATTCATTCATTCATTCATCATTCATTCATTCATTCATTCAATCATTCATTCATTCAAAATTTGCTTCAGTGTAAGGAGGTGATCACTGATCGGGCACTGTCAAAGCCGTCACTGTCACAGAGTGTACTGCCAACGTGGTTTACGAGATCCCTTTGACATGCGGCAGAGTTTACGTGGGACAAACACGAAAATGTTTCAATGAGCGCACCCGAAAGCACAATGCGACCTTGAATAGTAAGACGGGAGGTAACATTCCTATACACTGTAGCCAATGTAAAGATTGCCGCCGCAAGTTCGACGAAACAATGTTCCTAGCCAAGACTGAAAGAGAAATCATTGAGGCCTTTCACATTGACCAAAGAAAAGGCAAGTGCGTTAGCACGCCTTCTATTCTTCTTTCTAGAAAAGAACAATCCTTTTTAGACGCTTTCGTCTCGCTTCTTTTCTTATGTTTTTAGTAGTATACTTTTTACTCTGCATTCCCCTATGTTGTTCTTTTTTACTGTTTCCAAGGCGCCTTTTACACGCCGATTTATGTTCCTTTTTAAGTGTTATCCTTTACACTCGAATCGTGTTGTTCCTTACGTGTTCTCTGCCCATGTTGTCTTACCTCATTTCAACCGTTATCAGACTTTGGTCACCTTTTGTTACATCCCGCTCTTTGGACTGCAAGATGAGCCATGTTACGCCATGTGTTTTCTTTTGCTGAAGTTGTTTGCCTCGGTTAATCATATCATACACTCTCACACCCCAGCAGCTGTAAAACAGCGTCTGGCTTCTTTTTCCTGTTATTAAAGTTGGAAGTTGCGCTTCTATCGTCTTCTCCAAGTTTCCTGTGTTCGTCCTGTTAGCGCACGCTATACATTTGAACTGTCAAAGCAAGGCCACTTCCTGTTATGAGGGGGCCAGAACTTAAAGACCTTGCGGAACATTACTGTGCTGGTCACATTATTCCTGTTATTTACCCCTCAGGTACCACCTCCCTTTCCCAGCATTATCGACCTTAAAAACTAGTTTCTTGCGCCAAGTATGCCACAGCACACGTGGAATAAAACCGGTTCGCTCACCGATGTGGCCGAGCTCAGGGCCAGGCCGAGGCTGCTGGGGTCAGGCCCAGCGGGTCCGGCGAAGATGGTGTTGGCGAGCAGGGTGTACAGGACCACCACGTATCCCGCGGTCGCGGTCAGCGTGCGGGTGAAGCGGTACGCAGCGCCGAAGCTCGAGTAGCCGCGCATCGTGTCGTCCAGGAGGCGGCAGAAGTGCCTCCTAAACCGGTAGGCCACGCCGTACGTCCTCACGCTGCTCAGGGCGTCCACGGTCTCGGCCGTGTGCTGCAGCAGCCGCGACGTGGCCACGCTCTCGTAGTAGCGGGAACTGTGCGACGCTTTCACGGCGAGGCTCTGCACGGTGCGAAAGAGGGGTCCACTCGATCTAACCTAACGGACCAGGTTAGCAGACGCCTGGAGCCTAAGCCTAATCTAACCAACTATGATCTAACCTAGTCCAGTGTGTTTCGGTGAAATCCCCCGTGGTGGAGTAGATATGAAATATGATTTAATTATGTGTTACGAATACTTTTTCCAAAACTGCGAAGTTTCTGTAAAAGCCGTTTAGATTGTGGCGTTTAACTGCCCGAAGCGACTTACGGGCTAGGAGGGAACACCGTAGTGAAGGGCTCCGGAGTAATTTAAACCACCTGGGGTTTCCACTTGGGGTTTCGTGCAGCACACGGATGTTCATTTTTTTATCTTCGCCTCCGCCACCTTGGAATGCAGCCGCCGATAGCCCAGTGGCTTTGCCCCGTACTTGGGTTGGGATCAGCAGCCGAGCGCTAAAGCCACTGGGCCACGGCGGCGGGTCTGAAGGCTGTGTAGCTTTTCTTTCTGTCCGTAAAGCTGCGCTTGGGTGGATCCCATTGTGTAATGGCTCAATTACTGCATGTTCTAAGCTAAGCTACCAGAACCTTGCAGATCGTATACTCTAACCTACTGTGTCGTCGCTGATGTCTGAAAACAGAAAGGTCTCGCGAAGTGTGAAGGGTACCTATTCACAACTATATCAGAAACCAACTGGTGCTGATGTATGGGTCCCAACGAATCATCAAGTCAACAAACACTTTGCGTGTAGAGCGATAGTGTGTAAGCAGTACACTCGTGCATGCTGCTTAGCCCCTCCATATAACCTTCTAACTACTTCGTCCGCAATGCGGATCTGACCAGTGCAGCTCTCACTAATGATGCAGGCGCTGCCTACCGACCGGGTTCCTACCTCCTCGCCCTCTTGATCACCTGTTAGGCGCAGAAGCAGACTCACTATTCCGTAGCCCACAAAAATGGCGACGATGGCTGTGACGGCGACCACCAAGGGTGACTGGGTGCCGATCACGGCGATCTTGGACAGCGTGATGAGCGTGTTCTGGACGGCCTGCTTGCCGCTGAGGAAGGTGCGCGCGTCCACGAAGTCCATGTCGGCCGAGAAGCGGTTGAGGATGCGTCCCCGAGGGGAGGCGTCGAAGAAGGACACCGGGCTGCCAAGCACGTGGCTCAGCATGCCATTGTGGAGGGACCTCGACAGCCGCTTAGCCGAAAGGGCCAGCAGGACGCTGCCCACGACGCGCAGGGCCACTGGCAAAGAATAGACGGAACGATTTCACCTGTTGTGGGACTGCCTGGTGCTGAAGCCGACGAGGGCACCTGGCGGCAGTGGGACTCTCACCGGACAATCCGGATTCCTACATTGCCTGGACACAGGACCTATATCATCGTTCACTTCTTGATTTCATAAAATCAACCCACCATTTTTTATTTATTTAACCATCTTACTCATCTCTCACTTCATAGTTGATATGCCCTGAGGCAATAAACATCGCTTCAAGAAAAAAAAAGATTTCATTTCAGCTCTCGTTGGAAGACTCTAAGTCGGGGCTCGCGGGCCGCTGAGGCCTGAGACTGTTCGCGCTTGCGTCGTGAGTCCCATAACCTTGTTGGATTAGAAGTTGGGTTTGGTTTATGCGAATTTAACGTCCCAAAGCGCCTGAGGCTGTGAGGGACGCTGTAGTGAAGGGCTCCGGAAATTTCGACCACCTGGGGTTCTTTAACCTGCACTGACATCGCACAGCACACGGGCCTCTAGAACTTCGGCTCCATCTAAATCCGACCGTGTGCACAGCTGTCGGAAGCTGTTGTTGTTGTTGTTACCAACAACAACAACGGCTTCCGACAGCTGTGCACATCATCGTTATCATCATTACCTTTGTCTTCATCATCAAACCCAAAAGACATTCCATAAGGGGAATATAACATACGAGTTGACAGCACAAAACGTCTCTACAGAGTGGTTTTCAGCACGACAATATGACAAATAATACAACAAAAGCGATAATTAGAAGCACTTTACAGGTCACTGAGTACAACTTTGGGCGATATCTGTTCTTAGTAAAAATGAATTCCGCGACTCTTTTTGGCTATGTTCATATTTTTCTGGTGGCACAAGGTTTATATTTTAACACTTTCGGAAACGCTACCACACGGGACACCAAGAGAAAGAAAACGAAGGACAGGCTTACCCCAAGTAGAAGAAATCTTAAAAAATTTTGTCGGCAATAGTTATGGTTTAAAATTTACCTTTGAAACCCCGGACAACAATCAACTACAGTTCTTGGATATCAGACTGGAACTAAAACTGGATCACGTTTGTTGGTCCTTTCTACAGCGTTCGGAGAAGCCTTTGCTTAGTTTCCACTCAGGGCATTCAAAGCTGGTAAAGTGCAGCATAGCTGTGTCGTGCTTATGATCAGCAATTGCTAAGTCGTGTGTTCACGCTATTGATAACAGTTTCAAGCAGCAGGTCCAGAGGCTGAAATCAGCAAGTTTCCCTAATGACGTGATTACACTAGCCTGCAGTAAACTCGTGAAAAAGCTTGTCATTTGGAAAACCCGATTCACTAGAGCTTCCAAGCAACGAGAATAGAAAGTGTGCTGTAATTCCGTATATTCACAGATTATCCCACCGATTAAAACACGTAGGCACTAGATATGTTGTAAGGGTGCTATTGTCAGCTCCACAAAACTTGGAAAAATTTGTGCTATGGTCGATAGGAGAGCCAGATTAGAAAAACAAAAGTCAAAAGAAAGTAAAAAACAGTGCAAAATTTAAAACTTGAGTTGCTCTTTGCACCTTGTGCCGAGGGAGTGGTATATGTAGTACCGTTCACATGCGGCAAGAGTTATATAGGCCAAACTGGTAAATGTATAAACACACGGCTACGCCAACATAATTCGTCTTTAAAGGGGGCTTCTTCCTCTAATTTGGCCCTGCATTACAGAGACTGCGAACTTAACAATTCTAACCCGTTGGAAAAAAAATGCATGTGCACCTCTGTTCAATAGTACAAAAATTCTGTATAGGCATTCTAATCAGCTAACAATGGAATTCTGAGGCATTTCATATTCACAAAAACTCCGACATGTGCGTCAGCACAACATCTGTTGTAATCCAGGATTGTGAAATTCGGTATCTTAACATAGTGGTACGGTTTGCCATTTTGCGGGTAGGCGCACGCGCTGCTGGCTGCCTTGTGTGAGCTATTTAACCTTGTGTGTTTTTTCCAATAAACTTCAGTTGATAGTAGCCTTTGTTCTTCGTTTTATTTCTTTCTCCTGGTGTCCCCTGTCGCAGCGCTTTTAGTGTTAAAATGATGTAC
This sequence comes from Amblyomma americanum, assembly GCA_030143305.2. NCBI lineage: Eukaryota > Metazoa > Arthropoda > Arachnida > Ixodida > Ixodidae > Amblyomma > Amblyomma americanum. The sequence goes on along the minus strand of JARKHS020031812.1, from coordinate 55,603 downwards.
CAACTAGCTCAATTATCCGTGATACTCCGGTTTATATTTACTGCACCGAAAATTGGATTAAAATTTTTCCAGACAGTTGATTCAAACTCGTGACGCCTACGACGAAAAAGGACTCCGTGATCGCCGTTTTTAGGAGAGTAGTGGTCAGCAAAGCCTCTGAGATTCCCACTACAAAACGTGTGGAAGCGCGAAGTTTAGTTGTGAAGTCGGCCGTTGATGGAAATTCTGTTTCTGGGCTTTTTAATAGTTTCTAAAATCACCATTTTCAAGAATGAAATAAGGTGCAGAACATGCCACATTTCTTCAAGGCCGTTTATAAAAGACCCCGCACAAAAAGAAAAGAACAGAGCATGTGCAGTCAATCCTGTGTGCTGTTTTGTCGTCCCCATTTTCCGCGCTATTCAAAGGTTCGTGATGTGCAACCTACTAACCCTGAACAACATATTAATCATTTCCCACCAGGTATGATCCGGAGGCAATTCTGCTGCGTCCCAGCACGGCCTTCTATCACCTTTATTTCTGATTAGCTTTCTTACCACTAGGACGAGTGGTACTAGCATTGCGCCCGAGAGGCTCCTCGAAGGAACGTACCATCGATGACGCATAGCGAGACCAACACCTGCACCCAGGGCACCTGCTCGGTCGCAGATCCCGCTGCGGCGCGGGTCGAAGCGTCCGTCCACTGCTTTATCCAGAGCTGCTGGAAGGCGAAGAAGCAGGAAGCAGCCACGAAGATTGTGAACCCAACGGGTGCTGGCCATTGCGACAAGCGCAACAAGCTGCAAAGCAGCTGCCAACCTGTCTGGAAGGAAACGTTCACATCACCGCCATGTAGCGAATGCACCTGAAAATATTCGGGTCTTTGTTCTCAGCAGCACTTGCGCACTGAACCGAACCGTCGCATCAAGCAGAGCACGATTTTATACGGTGGTGCTTAGCATTCTATGTATAGAATAATATTTTGCGGACATAGGGCACCATAACGTCATCAGAGACGCTATAACCACCACTGCGCATTTAGACGCAAATGGAACCCCGTTTTAGGCGTGCAGGAAATATTGACAGGGAATAAAACTAACAAAGTTCCAGGAGTTTAACAAGTTTAGCATCCCGTCTGCTACTATATGTTATGATGAAAGAACACAAATAAAATAAAGCGGAGAAAAAAAAGAATCCGTACACGTGAAAAAACATCATAGTGGGTATAATCACTGTTCATAGGCGAACGCAAGCTGGAAAAGGACCACGAAGAGTGGCGAAGAGAGACCAATACAAAGCGCACTCAGATAATTTCTGAAAAAAAGATCCGCCTATTGACACAGGTGGACCGTGTAATTAGTCAGGAACGTTAATGGGTTTCGACAATTAGTTGAAAGCAAGTTTTGACCTGAATTTCGATAGTGACACAAGTAACAAAGGCTATTATGTTAACAAAGGCTTAATTCCTAAATCCGCAGAAGTGCGACGGCGTCGTTATTATTCCGGGAATGACCTCGTAACTAATGAAACCATGACCAGACTTGTGATATTAAAACTCATTTTAACAATACAAGGCCTTTATCATACTCACTTTTGTTGAATTGCCCAGCTCCTCTTCAGTTATTCGCCCAACTGTGTCATTCTCTTCCATCTCTTCGGTTGCTGCGCTGAATATGGATTCAGAAATAATTGCAATTACCACAACAACAATTATTACCAACAGAATCCAGTCCGACAGGTGTAGGCTTGATTCCGGAGAGCCGAATATAAAACCACGGAACAAATCAAGGAACATTGCATAAATCGAATAGAAGCAAATACTGTTCGCTCACCAAGATTTGTTTAGATCACTCCACTTGCGTTTCTCGAGAGCTTCGCGGAAGTTTTGCGGTGAGTCCGGGTCAGTCACAAGATCTTCGAGTCTCCTGTATACCTTTATGCTCTTTCCGTCGACCAAAACGATTTGGTCCATGTGGTGAAGGTAATGGCCTTGGTTACAGACCATGATGCGCGTCTGAAAACAAATGATCCAATTGTCAGCATTCGAAATTATTCCGGAGCCCTCCACTATGGCACCTCTTTCTTCCTTTCTTCTTTCACTCCCTCCTTTATCCCTTCCCTTACAGTGCGGTTCAGGTGTCCGCCGAGATGTGAGACAGATTCTGCGCCATTTCCTTTCCCCCCAAACCAATTATTATATTGTCACGACTGAAGTCACAGGGAAGGTACACGTTGCCGAGGACCAGAGAATAAGGTCGGCTTCCCGTTCCGATCACAGAGTCACAGAGACCAGCACCAGCGCGCCGCTCGTGCCCACAACAACCGCTTCGTCGTCGTCGGCACCAAACAAGGCTGTCGCGCGGCGCTAGGCACGTGGCATTATTCCCCCCCGTGAAAGAAAACATCGTCCCGATGACAAGGTGAGAGGAAGAAAAAAAAAATGAGGTGAACTGTACAACAACGCAAGGTTTCACTCGCAGGAAGCGCTCAGTAGCGCGAAAAGTATGGCTTTAAGCGCACCACATGCACAATTTCAGGCCGCTGGCGTCGAACACTGACGGTCACAGTTCCATCTGGAATGACTTCGTAATTAACGTTGTTTAAGCGGCGCAGGACTTTATAGGGTCCGAAGTAGCGGTGGAGTAGTTTCTCGCTCAAGCCTTTGTGGCGCACGGGGGTCCACACCCACACTTGGTCCCCTGGTTCGTAGTGGACTTCCCTGTGCCGGAGGTTATAGTGGCGAGCGTCGGTGGCATGCTGCTCCTTGATGTGCAGGCGGGCCAGCTGACGGGCTTGCTGTTATTATTGTTGTTATTATTATTATTATTATTATTATTATTATTATTATTATTATTATTATTATTATTATTATTATTATTATTATTATTATTATTATTATTATCATTATTATTGTCAGCATGGGTCATGAGGCGCCTTAAGTAGAACGAGCTGGAACGAAACCATAATCACAAAACAAATCAACCCTTATTTCTAAGAGAATTTTGATATGCTGAACAAACGGTTGTTTCGTATTCTGCGTATAACTGAATTAATAAATAACACGGGACTCTAGGGAATAGGGAAAAGAGCCGGCCGGGTAATCTGTGCTCAAGTCTGGCAGCAACGTAGCAATGTTACTATATTTCTCAAAGGCTTGCTGTAATCAACAGTCATGGTGTGGCATCAAAGTCGATTGTTAATTCAGATTGCTCGGATGGTTTTATTCAGCATTTTCCTCGTAAAAATGCGCATAGAATTAAAAAATGCTAAGGGAGGAACAAAAAACTATCACAGTAGCTCGATGATGTTCCGCCGGCAAGCAGACCACACGAGTAATTTTTTGGACCTGTAGAAGCTACCGTTATCAATGTTCGCGAATCTCAATAACGCCTGAACAAACGGTAAGAAACATTGCTGCATAACGACATCTCCTCTAATTTCTAGATTATCTGCTATTTCCCCAGGGTCAAAGTTCATTCTTTTCAGTTTGTATTTTAACTCCGCATTGTAGACCCAAGTTTAAGACGTCCTGCGCTAAGCATTGTCTTCTTCCTTGCATCTTGTGTTACTGCAGTGTTATACCAAGTTATGCAAGACTACGTCGTTTCCACATTTTGGGCTTGATTACTCCCGGTTCGAACCCGGACGCGGCGGCCGTGTTTCGATGAAAGCCAAACGCTAAGGCGCCCGTGTGCTGTGAGATGTCAGTGCACGTTCAAGATCCCCAGGTTGCCGAAATTATTCCGGAGCCCTCCACTACGGCACCCCTTTCTCCTTTCCGTCTTTCACTCCCTCCTTTATACCTTCCTTTACGGGGCGGTTCAGGTGTCCAACGATATATGAGACAGATACTGTGCCATTTCCTTTCCAAAAAAACCATTTTTCATTTTTTTATTACTCTCTACGATCTTGTGCGTGTCAGAAAAGCAAGTTCATTAAGCGGATAGTGCGTTCGTATAAACTCGATCATTCCTTGGCGAGACGTCACCTTGTTCCCGAGTAGGCCCCGGTTTCCGATGACGTCCCTGAAGACCCGACTGCCGACCACTGGGTCCAAGGCGCTGAGGGGGTCATCGAGTAAGTACACGTCGCTCTGGCTGTAGACCGCCCGGGCCAAGGAAATCCGCTGCTTCTGGCCTCCACTCAGGTTGGTTCCCTGTGGCGTTTTCGGAAGGAAATAATTCCACGCAACTGCACAAACTCTGAACATTAACACTGAAACGATCCAAGCTTTGATGGCTAAGGAGCCCCGAGGTTATGCCTAAGGAACAAATACCCAAAATACGCTCCTATGAGCGCAAAGTACCCGACACTGTCTCGGTAAATTGAAGGAATAGTTAACAATTGTCTCAATAAATTGGTTTGTGCAGCATTCTAAAACCTTCAGCGAAGATATTTTACCTTTTCACCGACTTCAGTCATGTCTCCAGACGGTAGCTTGTTGATGTCATTCATCAGCTGGCAGCTTCGAATAACTTGCTCGTAGAAGGCAGGATTCATTGGCTTGCCGTAGGTGATGTTGTCCCTTATTGTCATGTTGTGCACATTTGGCAACTGTGGCGCAAAAGCTACTCGGCCCTGAAAAGTAATTACCAACTGTTTCAGCGTTTGCGGGTCAGGATTACAAAGGTCCGTGTTCAAAAACTGTGCAGGCGCTGCGAAAATTGCGCGCAAATTGTTAAGCCATGAGAGTACAGGAAAACAAAAGTAGTGCACTTTAAAAACGATTTCCAAATTCGAATTTTTTTTCAGTCGCGATTTAGCCGCCTTTGATAGCGATGAGGTGAAGGCCACCTAGACTGGAATCCGCAACATTCGAAACAAACTGACAAGACGGTACCAATACAAGCAACAGCAAAGCAATGTCAGGTATGACACAAGCAATAAACAATTTGGCTGTGTGCAGTACGCCAAATTAGAGCAAGGATAAAGTACTTCTTTGCGACAAGTATTGAGCATTTCGCGTTCTGCATAGGAAATAAATGGAAGACTGCAATAAGGGGGAATTCAGTGAGTGTCCACTTTTTGCAGCATGTATGTTGCTGTTCCTATTGCATTCACAGAAACCTCAATTTGTGGGGAAGCAACGCTCCAGTGATGTGAACAGCAGTACAGAATTTATAACATCCTATGGTTTCAGCTGTCTTAGCATTTAACTTACTGTGCAGGTAACTTTGCCTCCTATCAAATGCATGTCGCCCAAAATGGCGGCCAAAAGCGATGATTTGCCACTCCCGACGAAGCCCACGATGCCGATCAGTGAACCGGGCTCGACACTCAGGTCGATATCTTGAAGATTAGGCTCTGATAAACCGTCATCAGGCTCGCTCCATGAGAATGAGCATTTCCGTAGTGCCACAGCGCCTGAAGGCATAGGAAAAAAAGAATTGTAAGATTAGCACAGAGTCTTGACAAAAACCAGATTACTCCTTCAGATAGATCCCAACTCACTCAAGACAATATTTAATGCAGTCACTACGCGCCCAGTGTAAATAAATTAAACCTAAAGTTTACCGACAGCTTTCAGTAAAGGGACGTGAGGCTATCGCAAAGAACCAGCTAGTAGCGTTCCACCCACTGCATGCTACGGTAGATCGCCGCAGTTTTTTTACAGCATCAAAAAAAAGTTAACATAATACAAAAATTTTCGAGAAATCTGCCCCCGATCTCCAAGTGCGACATCATCTTATTTATTTTCGAATCTAACAAAACCTTTAACTTGCTTCCAATTTTAAAAATATGGCTGATATACGGAGGGTGTGCATCCACTGGACAGGCAACCAGAAAAGTTGGTACCTACACACTAAACGTAAATTAGTAAAAAGGCAGGAAGTCGTCCTCTAGCGAGTGAGTGAGTGAGTGAAAACTTTTATTGATCCATTCACGAGATTCACAGATTCGAAAGCTCCGTCGTCTTCGTTCTTGGCGCAGGCGATCGGAGTCTTCCCTACAGCATGGGTGGGCCCCTATTCCAGGGCTCCACTCAGCCGTGCTGCATCGCCCGCGTGCCTCACTAAGGCCCGTTGGGCCGTGAGCTCGCTGCTGGTGAGACGGCTCTCCCACTGCTCCGCACTCGGGTGTTCGTGTTTGTGGAATGCTTTGTTGCGTTCGCACTCCCAAGTAATGTGATAAAGTGTGGGTGTGGCTCCGCACCCTCTTTCATAAAACGGAGGGCATTTAAGGACAACTTACTCCCCTTTTTTACTCCCAAAGAGGCGACACGGAATAAGCAGGCACACGATGTGATGAAAGTAAATGTTTTCGCTCGCAAATGGACTGCTTGCAGTGTATCTAACGTAGATGAAGCACCTTCCCGTTCTTTGAGCTGTCAAGATCGCATTTCGTTTTTCATATTGTCGCTATAAATGCGCATACTGAGTTTGGGATCCAATTGAACAGGAGCGTTATGGATAACTTTCTTCCATATCAGGTAACTCCTGCACAAACTTAATTCCCAAATGATCAAACCTAAACACTTAAGTTATGAAATCCGAAATTCCTCATGGGAATCATATCGGCGTCAAACGCGCGATTATTTTTGTGCAATTACGTCCTCTCTCTTTCATGACTGCGAAATATAAGTGGCTGTTCGGCGATTGTAGGTAGAAAAAAAATGCACTGAAAATTCTCTATGTTCTTTCCTTCCTTCCTAACAATGTTTTACTACTAAGTTTCTGATGTAAACACCTTGTTGCGTCTTCAGTGTGCATTATAGTGCGACGTGCTCAAATTAACAGTTCCCAAATGCAAACTTCTCAGGCCCCATAAACTAAAGACGCATAGGACTCTAATTTCTGATAAAAGGTGATCACCAGAAAAGCAAACGGTAATGTCCTTTCAATGGCTGCTATTCACGTTCGATCTAAGATTGATTACACTAGATATTGTGTGAATGACATACATATATACACGGCATGTACTGATGACTAATAAAATAATTAAACTTTTATTCGCCTGAAAATTTTAGTACGCATATGCGTGAAATTCCAAACGCGCCACAAAGGTTTTATCTTAAGACTAAAAAATGTGCTACTGAGGGGAGAATTTTTTATGAAAAGTCTGAGGCCTCTGACTGTGCCATATCGAGACCGAAAAGTATTGGTTTCTTAGGGAAAAAGGAAATGGCGCAGTGTATCTCCTATCTCGGCGGACCCCTGAACCGCGCCGTAAGGGAAGGGATAAAGGAGGGACTGAGACAAGAAAGGACGAAAGAGGTGTCGTAGTGGAGGGCTCCGGAATAATTTCGACCACCTGGGGATCTTTAACGTGCACTGACATCGCACAGCGCACGGGCGACTTTGCGTTTCGCCTCCACCGAAGCGCGGCCGCCGCGGTCGGGTTCGTACACGTGTGCTCCGGACTAGTAGCCGAGCGCCCTAACCACTGAGCCACCGCGACGGGTAGACCGAAAAATTTGATGGGCGTTTATATTGAGCATTAAAACTTCCGATTAGTGTATCGTGAGAAATCGCAGCAAATTACTAGCATTTATGAAATGCCTCAATGCATGTCTTGTCTATTCTTCACAGCCGCTTTTGCTGTGACCTCTCCAAAACGAGTGAGGTCGCGGGGCTCATCACACCCAAAATTAAACGCTGCGCGCATCGACAGATTTGTGCCGGTGGACTTTGTGCAACCAAGAACTGAGAAATTATCGCGAAGGTTAAGCATCAATATGGCGGAGGTAGTTCATGACGTCATTCTTCCTGGGTGTTACCTTTTATAGTCGAAAACTGATTGCTGGGGTCACTCTTCTGTTCCTGCTGCTCTCTTGCTGTGCAGAAGCCAGCTACCCTCTTGAGTGCCAGTGAAGCCTGATAATGCACCACAGTGGAAAAAGAAAAAACAACAACAAATTATTGTGTGTAGTCAGTGCGAAGTATTAGCTTATATCTATTTGTTGTTGGGCCAGAAACCACGGACTCGTATACTTTAATTTTTTTATTTTAATAAACCGGTAACACCGGACTGTGCAGATATCCGTTCTAGGGCAATGTAGAATGAACTATATTCATTAAGTTCTGAGCAGTTTCCCAAAACTAAAAATAAAAATAATCTTGCCCGTACCTCCCGTGGAAAAAGATTCTTAGATTTGTTCGAACTAAATATTTAGACAGGAAACAACTTAAAAAATTGCATATCAGACAAAATAACAAAAAATGTGATCGACCAAAGCGAAAGGTGTCGTTGGTGAGCCAGGCGTTTAATGACTTAAGAATGAACTGCAGCAGGTACTATCTCGGGCATATCAGTTTCCCTCGAGGACGAGAGAAACTCATGAAAATTTCATATGACGTTCTCCACCACACAGCCAGGTTAAAAAAGATTCATTTTCTGCACCTGTTTAAATCTAGAATTCGAGACTCAGAATTATTTATGTCCATAAAGGAGCCTGGCGGACTTCCTCAAGTAGAATGATCACTAAGAGGTTGACGGTGCTCAAAAGATGGACCACATCAGTACATCATGAAAATTTTTTTGCATTACTGCCATAAAATCATATAGAAAAAAATACAGAACATACACAAAAACGTACTTTGAACTCTACATGAAAGGGAAGTCACAGGATAAATTTTAACCCAAATTGAAAATACACTAAAGCAAAAGATCAGACAGAAGCGCATATATCTTCTATATAAGAATGCCGGCCACCTTTTCCTCGGAAGGTGGTAATATGAATACATTTTATTCTTGGAATGCTCAGATGAAAACATGTGCCATTCTCGTCATGTTTTCCCCGTCGTAACAAGGAACTAAGCTGTGAGCTCCATATGGTACAAGTGTGCTGGTACAGCATAGAAAAACCCGGGTTCTCATTCAGCTCCTGGGTAGTACGTAGCCCGTTTCTTTAACACGCCAATATTTCCCCCGATTCACTTTGAATGGGAGGCGTGTTCTTACTTGGCTGAAGTTCCTCAGTGCCTGTCCGCAGCCGTTCATAGTAAGGTCAACCATGTACAGCAGTGACACACAGGAGAAGGACAGCGCCGGAGTTAGCACGATGTCTGGCTCCAGTGCGTATATCGTGGAGAATAGGATGATCATGAGCTGCAAAATAGAATGCTACGCGTTGACGATTTTTCAAAAAGGCATGAAACGTCTGGAATGGGAATCAAACAAAAATTGCACATGGTTTAGCATGGCTAAGCGCTGAATATCGTGCAGTACCATCAGTTAGGGTGGACACTTAAGGTCCTTACGGGCTGTGACGTATCCTTTGACCTAAAAGCCTTAACCATAAAAGCCTTTGACATAAAGGCCTTCACCATAAAGACCCTGCACCCAATGATCTTTACCCGGAAGGTATTTGCCGCGAAGCCTTCACCATAATGGCCTTTAGCATAAGGTCTTTCGCCTGAATACATTTACCTTGAAGGCTTCGAGCACGTATGTATGCTCGACGTACGTATGCTCGAAAATGCTCCTCAGGAGGACCCGCCGCGGTGACTCAGTGGTTAGAGTGCTCGGCTATTGATCCGGAGTACCCGAGTTCGAACCCGACCGCGGCGGCAGTTTCGATGGTGGCGAAACGCAAAAGGTGGTCGTGGGCTGTGCGATGTTAGCGCACGTTAAAGATCCCCAGGTGGTCGAAATATATTCCGGAGCCTTCCACTATGGCACCTCTTTATTCCTTTCGTTTTTCACTCAATCCCCCTTTCTCTTACGGCGCGATTCGGGTGTCTACCGAGATATGTGAGACAGTTACGGCCCCATTTCTAAAAAAAGCAATTTTTATTTTCTCTCTGGTACCCGCCGCGGTGGCTCAGTGGTTAGGGCGCTCGGCTACTGATCGGGAGTTCTCGGGTTCGAAACCGACTGTAGGGTTCGGCGCGCTGTCGCATCTTTTTGTACATGTGTTGCGAATATTCCGCGATAGGGCAGTGACCTAGGCTGCGCGTCCGGTTTTGTTTTATTTTGTTTTGCTTTGGTGCACGCCGTTAGAAGGGGACTCATGCCTTTTTGGTTAGTCTCCCCATTCGTCCTTGCGGCTTTCTTCATCGCTCTGGACGGCGGGGCTACTGCCGGCCTCGACCTTGGACCCCTGTCCCCTTTGCGAAGGATTACGAGACCACCTAGGGAGGGGAGGAACTCGGCGGTAAGGGAAAACGCTGACATCAGTTCTGAGCTTTCCTATTCGTCAAAACTGGTGAGCCGCAGTTAGCAGTTTATTTTTACGCGTGGAAAGGGGCGCGGGCATCTTCGGGGTGTACCCACGAAGGGAGCTGCGCCCGTGTGTGCTTTGGTCTCTAGCGACTCCTAGCTGGCAGGCGCTCGGTCTGGCCGAGTGCGGAGGGAGTGACCGTTGAGAGCTGGTGCGAGGCGCGCCAGTTTGACTGTTGGGACGCGGTGTCCCTCGCGTCTGTGCAGGCGGTCAGCTAGGCCGGCCGCAGATAGTTGTGGCCGTATACTGACGTTTGTTTGTACCCATCTGTAAATAGCCTGTATAAAAGTTCGTTTCTCACTAAATCGCTTCGCCTGCAAGTCGTGCATCCAGTTTCTGGAAATCACCGGCCAACACCACCGGCAAACCTTTACTCCGACCGTGGCGGCTGCTAAGGCGCCCGTATGCTGTGCGATATCAGTGCACGTTAAATATCCCCAGGTGGTCGAAATTATTCCGGAGCCGTCCACTACGGCACCTCTTTCTTCCTTTCGTGTTTCACTCCCTCCTCCTTTCCCTTACGGCGCGGTTCGGGTGTCTACCGAGGTATGTGAGACAGTTACTGCACCATTTCTAAAAAAAAAAACAATTTTCATTTTCTCTCTGGTACCCGCCGCAATGGCTAGGTGGTTAAGGCGCTCGGCTACTGATCCGGTGTTCCCGGGTACGAACCCGACCGTGGCGGCTGCTAAGGCGTCCGTGTGCGGTGCGATATCAGTGCACGTTAAAGACCCCAGGTAGTCCAAATTATTCTGGAGCCCTCCACTACGGCACCTCTTTCTTCCTTTCTTCTTTGACTCCCTCCTTTATTCCTTCCCTTACGGCGCGGTTAAGGTGTCCAACGATATATGAGACAGATACTGCGCCATTTCCTTTCCCCAAAAACCAATTACAATTAAAATTACAATACGATTCAGGTGTCCAACGATATATGAGACATACTGCGCCATTCCCTTTCCCCCGAAACCAATTATTATTATTAATATTTCCTAGCAGTTCTACAGTACAAAAAAACGTAAGATCAGGTAAACGGGTGACCCAGTCCACTTGGGACGTCTACAAAGAGCAGGGCACTGACCACGGAGCTGGTAGAGCTGTATATGCAGTCCAGTATGGCGTCCAGCAAGTTCACACGGAGTAGCCACTTCATCTCGACTGCCCTGGAACGCTCCACGTTCGCCTGCAGGGCGTCCTCCCAGGCGTACATCTTCACCACGCGTATGGTGGACATGAGGTCCGTGGTCGCCTTGAGCCGCTCGTCGCGAGCCTGGATCGCTTTTTTCTGAAAGTGCAACACATCGACGCCTCAAATCACCCCATGAAGTGGATTAATTAAATTCTGCTGGAAAATACATTCGTGTTTATCTTGCAGAGTGCAACATTTTATGCTTAGTTAAAATTATAATCACCGCGCTCCCCCGTTCAAGCTGCTCAGTGACATCTGGCCCAGGGGAATCTGAGCCACAAGAGACCTACTAGTCGGAGCAGTTGCCGCTCTGAGAGCATCCGGGCAGGAGTGTGCTATATATCTAATTGTGACGCTCCAGAAGAAAAACATCACAGAAGATTTTCCGTCTTCACTCACATTTTCTTGCACCACTTTCGAACAACTTGTCCATGTCCGGCTCTCTTGGACGTCGCTTTTAATTCTGAAGTGAGTTTGGAATAATGTAACTTACTTTATGAACATACAGTTGGTAATTGTCTAATCTTCCGATGCATGGCAAAATCTTGCTTTTATAGTTTGTCCTGCGCTTGCACTCAGTAGTAGAGACTTCCATAGAAACCAAATGGGTGCCTTTTTGACAGCACATAGCAGAAAATTACAAGCCTTCCGAGAAGACATACAAGGATATATTGATTGTTATGGTGAGATCTTACGATGTGAGAAAAAAACTGAGCTCATAAACAAGTTCCGATGGAAAAAAAAGAAGAACGCGGTTGTCCAACATTTCTGGGTATGACTAGAAAAGCGCCTTCTGTAGTTCTGCGCAGTATTCCGTCACCGCCACAGAACTGTCTCTGTCACCATGACAATAGGGGCGTAACGTTGCAGAAATTTCGGTCGCTATGACAGCTGGACAAAACATTTCTGTCGTCATTTTTGAAAAGTTGATCCCTTTCCTTCCTGCGTGGTTCAGGTGTCCGCCGACATATGAGACAGATACTGCGCCATTTACTTTCCCCCAAAACCGATTATTATTATTATTATTATTATTATTATTATTATTATTATTATTATTATTATTATTATTATTATTATTATTATTATTATTATTATTATTATTATTATTATTATCATCATTATTATTATTATTATTATTATTATTATTATTATTAATATTATTATCATTATTATTATTATTATTATTATTATTATTAATATTATTATTCAGTGTATTATTCAGTATTTATTAATATGTATTCAGTGTGTGTACTTTATTATGTGACGTGTATTGCCATCACTTTTCGCTCGCCGATGTTGCCGGGCCTAGTCCTGCAAGCCTCCTTTTGGCTTTGACAGGCCCGATTCTCTATGTATTTCAATATGCTGTGGCAATAAATTATTATTATTATTATTATTATTATTATTATTATTATTATTATTATTATTATTATTATTATTATTATTATTATTATTATTATTATTATTATTATTATTCACCATATTGAGGGGCAAGAAGTTTGGTAGTAGATTTAGGGGCTGCACCCCTAAGAAAGGGGCTTGTATAGTTGCCCTGCAAAATGCTAACTTTCTAGGTGAAAAAAATGTTTCACATTCCCACCGTAAAGTAGCAATGCTCACCCAGAACAGCTTCTGGACGAAAGAGCCGATGAAGGGCATCAGGAGGACCACGACGACCCAGGCCGCGCAGCACAGGGCCGGCCACAAGCCGGCCCTGGTGCCGAGCATCCAGAAGAGGAAGGGGAACAGCAGGGCGCCCATAAGCGGTACCGGTATGGAGAAGGAGCAGACAGTGACCAGCGGGCAGTCGACGCTCACCAGCGAACCGATGTAGCCAGCCGGGTAGCGTGCCTTTGAGCTGGGTGACATGGTGGTCACCTGCAAAGGGCAAGGTGTTCGCCATCGAGAAAGGAATAAAAGTTGGGGTAGCTTGGAGACAGTGACTAAGAGAACAAAAAAGAAAAATTAGAAGTACACTTAGGTGTTGTTCCATGGCTTAAAAAAGGGCAAGAGCCGAAGGACGTAAAAGAAGCACGTCCTGTCTACTTCTTTGTCTTGTCTGGAGGCTTCTGTGCTATTCTAAGACATAGAAAATGAAGCGAGCTTCACATGCACTCCGCCGTCTAAATGAAGTTCTTGGCTTCCCTTTGCATGCGGCTAAGAATGTGCAAGCCCTCCACCGCGCTGTCACCACCTGCCACTCTGTAACTCACCTCCTGCGGCGCGTGGTCACTCGACGCTCAGGTCTCCACGAGGCTCACGCGTGCCGCGTTGCCCACGCGCTGGCCCTCAACAAAGTCTTGTACTTTGCACCCTACGCTTCCTTCAATCAGACTCAACGCTCTCGAGACTGCCCTTGTGGGCCTCTACAAGGCAGCTCTCAACCTCCCTATCACTACCTCTACCACTAAGCTCTTTGCCACAGGCCTCTTCCATCCTCTTCGTTCTCTTCTCAGTCTCCATCGTGACTCGCAACTTGCCCGGCTTTCCCTTACCCGTCAGGGTCAGTGGTTATTGACTCACGCGGGTATCTCGCCCATTCCAATCTCCCCGTTTACCTCTCCTATTCCCACCCCCGCTCCCAATCTTCGTATCCTTCCCCTCCCGACCAACATGTCCCCCGTCCTGCACGCCGGACGTCGTCATGCGGCCGCACAGCACCATTCCCCTCTCTTTGATACCCAGGGTGTAGCTTACACGGATGCCTCCTTCGTGGCTCCTCGAGGTTCCTGCGGCTACGCCCTGTACCATCCACACCTCCCTTCTCCTGAAACCCACACCAGCGGGCCGTATCTACACCCTCCAGACGCATTGTCCCTCGAGGTCCTCGCCATTGCGCATGCCCTCCAGTCATTTGCCCTCTTCCCTCTCTCCAAGAGTACACAGTCTATTCAGACTCACAAGCCGCTATACACTACATACAGAAACGCACCCTGACCCCTTCTCTCCAACAGGAGGTCGAACGAGCGGTCTCCGCACTGCAGCCTTCCATCGTTTTCCTCCGCTGGGTCCCTGGGCATTCAGGGATTGACGGCAATGAGCTGGCCCATCAGCTCGCCCGCGACACACTTTTCCGGGCACCGTTGATCCCCTGGCCCAAGCCCTCGGAGGACGGTGGGAGGCTCACCCTTCGCCGCACCATAAAAGAGGTCTACCTTGAGCTCCGCCTCGACAAACGCCTTTACCCTCCTCCTCATCCATCACTCACGGTGCCGGAGTCTCGCCTTCTTCGGCACATTCAGATGAATGCAGTTATCACCCCGTCCCGCCTCTTCCTCTATCGCTATCGGTCGGACCCTTCCTGTCCCAACTGCCCCTGCATCTATGCGGACCTGGCCCATTGCCTCTTCTATTGCCCGGCTGCTCAGCAGTCGGGTTCCTTCCCCCCACCCTTTCTATCCATCACCACCTGGCTCGACTGGCTTGGCGCTGAAGGGGAAGAACAGCGGCTTCTGGTCGCCCAGGCGGTCGACATGCTCGGCCTATAAATTATGGTCGAATAAAAGTCTTTACTACTACTACTACTCTTGCGTGTGCTCTTAAATGTCAGAACAGGTATTTGAATCAACTTCACATCCAGTCCACCTATGAGCCAGAAACCTCTGGCTTTGTAACACAGTGAAGGATGTAGCTTGAATCTGGCGTCTTAGACCATTCGGTTATTTTTACAGCAGCTAGGCATTTCTTTTGCGCCTTTATATAGTTCGCGTGGCCATCCTGTGTTCAATCACTGAAACAACTAGGCACTCAAATGTTAAGAGTGCTAGCGCCAGTCTTTAGTGAAACCTTCATTTTACCTTGCGTGAGCTCCTAGTTCTCATCTGACGCCATCTTTTCTCGATGCCTTTGGCTCCTGTCCTTTTGCTACTGCCATTCGCCTCGATTTTGCAGCGTCTTAGCACTAGCTGTGCCGTTGGCAACAGCAAGCTTTCCAATTAGAGCTTCCCATCAGGTAAGCTTTCCCCATGATAGACAAGCGAAGATCAGGACCCCAAAGATGAAGTAGTGAGAAAAGCGCTTGCCTCCGTACATCATCTGCTACATTGTCTGTTGTCCCCCATATTCTGCTTGTCCCTAACAAAGAGTTTTGACGCCATTCCAACAACAGAAATAGGGTGCGACAAATGAAGCATGCACACCATTTCATTTGTGAGACGGGTATGGCCCACGTATCCCAATTGTTAAGAAAGATTAGAGATGGTGTTAATAAGTTACGTGGCTATCCAGAAGTATTTTAGAAAAGTTAATATAATAAATATATTTAAAGCAACACTGAGAAAGAATTTAGGTTGGCCTCCTTCGATAAGGCGCAGCGCTCTATTCGCAAAGATACCGCTATATCTGAAAATGGAGCTTTGATAAGGTAGAAAACATCAATGAAAATAACGGAAACAGGTGTCGCCATTTCCGGCCGGTTTCGTAACTAAAATGCATGTGCTGACACTGAGGCCGAGCTTCGGCGACGCCTGTTTATCCGTTCCTTTCTTTGCCCTCGTTTCTTCGATTCTGCTGCTACCACATTGAAGAAAGGATCTTGCTACACCGTTACTGACTTCAAAACTGTGAAGAATAATTCTCAGGGGCAAGGATATCACAAGTTTTAATCTAATGGCAGGAAGATTTTTTAATTCAATTTTCTCGCAACTGTTCTGCTATTGGACAATCTTCAACACAAAGAGAAAAATGGAGAGAACCATTTTTTACTGAAAAAAAAAATAATTGAATGAAGTTGTCCTCAGTGTCCAATAACTAGAAAAAAACATCACGGGGTGAAAATTCTCTTCATTCCAGAGTTGTGAAGTGGACTCGCATACTAGTCTGTACGTGGAGTCACGGTGAGGAGATAGGTCTCTTTCGGCGTTACAATGTGAATTTCCTTAATGTAATTAAATCGAACAGCCGTAGTTGCACGGAAACTGTAGGAGCACATTACAACCAGCAATTTTTCTACTGATTGTCATAATTAATGTCTCTCGAATAGCGCATGGATCCATGAAGGACCCTGCGCCCTGGTACCTTCTCGAAGACGAGTCCTTGAAGCATGGAACGAGCTCTGCCGCCCGCGAAGTGAAGCACATCCATTTGGTAGCAGGAGAGTAAGAACTCAAACGTTGTCGTTGCAGCAAAGAGTAGCACTGCCGATGTCATTTCGACTTTATCGCGGCTGTTTATGAGCAACCTGAAAAAGAAAGGGAGAAAGCTGTCCGAACAGAAAAAAAAAAGCTGGGAAGCCACCATTTTGTAGAACGATAGCGAGACAGGCGTTGAGGCATTTTGATGCAGTGAACGGAAAACAATGATCGTTTAAACCGTGACAAGCCGTCTGCAAGCAGACAGTGAGAAACTTTGCATCTCCGCGCAAAGCTGAAATGAGCATGATTTAAGCAAGCTTCTGCATTTGAGCCAAGTTGGGGTGACTGCACTGCACTTCACTGGTTTCGTAAGAAGAGTAGCCACGCTCTTAAGGATACTCATTGGGGCGCTAATTGAGTATTATTTTCTTTTATTAAGACACATCTACTGACTTTGTTCCAATCGCCATGTAGTATACTCCGGGGTTATGCACACATGCTATACTCCTAAGATAAGCAGCGCAGACAGGCAGGAGAACAGATCAACAATACACACACAGCGTAGGACCCAACGCTTTTACTTCGAATGGGCACGCGTAACATATACTTTGTGAGAATCATCGAATGTGGAACAATATCCAGAGTAAGAAAAAAACTATTACCAGCATAAAAAATTCGACGATATACGGAACCACCATGGTACATAAAGAAAGATGTGAAAATTTGTGCGTGACGGCAGCTTTTTGCCATTTAGACATCTTTTTTTCTTCTCTTGTACATCCCCATGGCAAACAATAATTAAACCCCGAGCTAAAATTTTCATGTTGAAAGACGTTGACTTTTCACAAGGAATAAAAAAAGTACAAAAGTATTCTAAAGCAAAAATAAAAATTATCGCGCTATACCTGTGTTCAGTCTTTTTTTTTTCTCATTTAATATATATTCTCCTTAAGGGCCCGGAGGCGCTTTGTAATGGGAGGCGCATTAACATGTATAACGTTCCTTGAGTATGCAGGAAGAAAACAGCCATATAGAACGCAAAACAAGCAAAAGGAGTAAAAATTACAGCGAAATTAAGAAGATCTAAGCGAAACAACGGGAAAGAAGCAATAAAAAGAAAACACATCAAGCCGAAAATAAGGCAAGGGGTGCAGTTTGTGCAGGAGGCGGGGTGACGTGTTAGCTATTCTGACTTTTTATAGTTTATCACAGAATTTTATTACGTCTGTGGATATGAGTGTGTTTTGACTGTGTGTGTTCCCAGGCAAAACTATTGCCTGAGGGAAGAATTAGCCATTCATTGATAAGGTGCGGGTTTGAATAAATGTTAAATAAGGGCTGTGACATAAACAGGGGAAAACTCCACTACTGCGAAGCACTCTCGATTGCGTTTTGTATTAAATGGGATTACAAGAATGCATTAGGTAAGTACGAGGAAGAACGATCCTTGAAAAAGTGCTCAGACTACTTACTCAAGTGCCGGTATTCTTGAGTATATAGCGCTGAAGTACGCAACTGTCACCAACAACACTCGCACTGCGTCCACCCATAAAACCTTGACTACGACGGCCAAGAAAGTTGCTCGGTGCCCTGGAAGTATTTGTCTGCAAAAAAAAAGATACATAAATCTACGTGAAAGGTGGAGACAAAATAAATTTGAAATCAAGAAAGCAGCATCCACGTTTGTCATACCAACCTAGGCACCTTATATTTTTATTTTTTCGACGTACCTTAAAACTAAGTAATAGTTCTTTACACCTTTCGCTCCACCTTATTAGGTATAAGTCACGTGGAACTGGACTTTCACTGCGCCATTTCTACACGCAAGCAAGAAGGAAATGCAAGCACTCTTTCAAAACCAAACTAACCACCGGAAACTATAGTCTTCTTTATGATTCACTACAGCGCAGAAAACGTGGACAAAAGGGAGGCTGTGTTCGCTCCGCTGTTGTGAACCATGAATAGATATCAACTCGCCCAACTTTCTTCACTCATTAGCCATCTTTCCTTCATTCTTTCTAAAATATATTTGACTCATTCGGAGAACCGGGCTCTGCTTCTGCGGCCGGGACAGAAGCGCCTTTGCCAACAATTTGAGCGTCCTCAGTCGTAAAAGGCAACAGAACATTTTCTGTAGTCTCTCGCCCAAAACATTTTTATTAACAATAGAAACTTTTTGTAACAACAGAACTTCGTGTAGCTAATTAATACAGAAAGGTCATATATATTTACAGACCGCAGAAAAGTACAACAGAAACAACTGCAGTATTACAGAAAAATAATACAAAACAACAGATAAATTGGTCGCTACGGCAACTTGTCGTATGTTTGATACAATTCTATCCTTTTTCTATCCGGGTCTAATTTAATTAACGAGCGTTTTTTTGCGAGGTGTTCATTCTGGACTGTTAGACTCGCAAGGGTGATGCAGTGGATCACTGTGGATTAATTTAAACTATTCGTGCTTCATTCAATTTGCGCCAGATCTCATCAAATGGGTGTTTTTTGCAGATCACTTCTATCGAAAACACTTTCAACGTAACAGGAAATCAAACGCATGACTTTGTGCTCATTACCTTGTGTCCTTGTGTCGTAACCATTACCATGACCTTGTGTCATAGCCACTGAGCCATCGCGCCCAGTACGAGCTTTCCTATCACCGAACAGTTTACATGACTTTTCGTTCTCAAGAAATATGATGTAGTGTCAGCTTCCAATTAAACGTCACCATCACAACTGAAACGGGCCTAGCGAAACGCAAAAATTTTAGCTGAAGAAGACCGAATATTAGTTCGCTTGATTTTCCATTCGATGGCGCGAACAATGCCGGCCTGCATTTCTTCTTCAGCAGCTCATTTTTTAAAGTTTATGCTTTACCAACCCCCATATTTTATTCGCGTTTCATTTCACGCTAACACTAGAAATTAATGGCATGGCATGCGAGGTTCAACTCTCGAAACTGAACGTGGATTATGAGAGAGTGAAATGAGAATCGGTTGTCTATTCGAAAAGGGGGTCAAGTTCGCTCGAATTCCACTGAGCTTTGCTCTCTAGTCGCCCTGTGTCCATGAGGCGACTGTTCACAGAAATAATTTTGAGTGGATCACTTTGCGACATTTCTCTTAAAACACATTGGACCGAACGAGAACATCTCTTTGGCAGCGTTAATATTTTCAAGCCTCAACATCCTCACAATAGCTACCCTGTGAATGGGAAATGAACAGAACCCCAGCTGAACTCAAGACACACAGCATGTGAGGAAGCACTAATACACCAAGAATACACGGATATATCTACATACACAAATATTCCGCGGATTTGCAGGCACGTAAATATGTTGAGTGGAAACATGAAGCACAGATTTAAATAAGTAGTTCATTGATGTATTTAAGTACATGTATAGTACACAAAGTTCAGGGCTAAGCAGCGTATGTGTCAATGAGAGCGTAACTTACTTTGCTGCAAGCTTGGCTGTAAGTATTTGGACAAGGTTTTTGGAGTGCATTCCTCTCCTCAGCAAAGGAATGCGAGCCGATGCGGAGGCGCCCCGTCGGAACGACTCCTTGAAGAGCCTACGAATCGACGGAAACCGGCGATACTAAATGACGAACTTCTTCCCTAAGTACACAGTAAATTGGTCTACAGAAAACCGCTGGCGACTTTGCGCTATGCAGAGGCTGCCAGTAAAGCGCAGTTCTGCTGTGCGACAAAAGAGGGCGCAGTACTATCGGGGACAAAAGTGGTATACTCCACGCAGCGGGAGCCGGAGCAACAGGAAACTGTTCCGTAACGACATCTAAAGGACGAAACATTGAAACGATTCAAGCGACATGCCTGCAGATAATAAAGGGCTCCGATTCGCTGTCTCGATCCCAGATGCAGATGCGCCCTGTAGATGGCGTTGCGATTCAGTTTTCTGTAAAGCGCAGTTGCAGTGGCAGTGGTTGTTGCCGCTATGCAGTGGCAGTGGTTGTTGCCACTATGCTAAGTTTTTTTTTAAGGAAATGGCAAATTGTATTAACAACTTTCAGCAGAGTAAACCAAAACAAACAAAAAAACTGAGCATAGTGGCAACAACCACTGCCCCGTTTCAAAGGGGACGCTCCTACCTTCCGTCTTCCATCCATCCTGTTGCTGCGACTGCCGCTGCGTGGAGTACACCACTTTTGTCCCCGATAGTACATACGCTCAGAGGATCGCAATACAAGAATGCTTCACCAACTCGGCCACCTTGTCATGTTACTGGTATGCTTTATCTGCGGTTCTACAAGTTAAGCTCTAAAATAGCTTCGTGCGTTTGAAGATGCTCCAGGTGCCTGTTACCTCTTTCCTATCCTCATAGAAACGGGCCCTGGATGCCCCTTGTGCCAATCATGCATGTCGAACAACAAAAACAGTATATTTTCTCTCCTCACAGCAGATTTTTGTGTTGCATTTTGGTGCCTTACCTTGAAGTAGCAACACAAAATTTTGTCGTATCAACCGAATACTCAGTAGTATTGCCCAATCACATACCGTAGCGACTGAATCAGTTATGTCGCGGCAACAGGCGACTTTGTAATACAACAGAAAGGTCTGTTGTTATGGCAGGACAACGTAATATTTTGTTGTATTTTGATACCGACTCCAGTATATTTGTGTGTACCTCCCTTTTGACTCTATTCAACTTTTTTACACTTAATGCCTTATTCCGGTTTGAAGCCGTAGGCTGAGAGGCGTATTTCTCCGGCTGGGGTTCGTGCCTCCGCTCTGCGGTGTTCCACCTACTTACGTAGCAAACTCTTGCCCCACATTACTGAGTTCATTTGACGTGGCGCAGTTATCGAGTGTTTCGTCCGCTTTAATTACTCGTAAGTTCAATTTCGGCGGAAACAATATGTGTGATTCCTTTGAAGAAGGCAAAGCCTATGGGGTAAAAGAACTTACAGAAACGATAGGTACTTTTATTGAGACTTAATACGTGCACATTGCAACTTCGTTTTCTAGCTCTAGAACTGATAGCATTAACAGAAACTAAAAAAAAATTTATCGCCGCACACTTACGGGAACAAGGCTGAGACGGCTTGCCGACCAAGTGGAGACGTCACATCTTCGTCTTTTAATTTCTGTGACATAATGAAATACAAATAAACAGCGTAAAGGCTTCATTACAGCGCTACCATCTTGAGATACGCAATTGGACCTTGAGAAAAGATAATATTGGTGGACACGACCAACCAGGATAAACTTGGAAAATATGCCTGTAGTCTATTGACTTATCCAGGCCTTCAAGGTTTCTCGTCTAGGCCTATCAAATTTATTTGCGATAAAAATATGAAGACGCCAAACATTCGTTTTACCTCCAATCTTTGGAATGATGCCCAACTGATCACTAAGCTTGTATCGCTAAGGGAAATTCGTATCCGTCTAGACCACAATTTATAACCGAATTCCTTATCACCTCGAGCAGTTGTTCCGACTTCAACAGGCGAACGGCAATAGTGATGACATAAGTGGAGATGACATTATGTGCCGTATGCAAAAAGTGCAAAATAACTGCTGCTTGCTCATTTTACTTCACTTCAATACCCACGACTGTCTGCTCCAGTCGCTGTAATATGAAAATAACTCCCTTTTCTCTGTCTCTTGACGCGAACAAGACACAGTGATAGCTGTATTCCACCTGCTTTCCACCTTGTCCAGCAGCACACATCTCCATGTTACCACCCCAGATGGCACCCTCAAAGAAGGGCCGCTTCCTTCCCCATTTAGTCTTTGGGACCTGTGGCCCAGCCGAACAAAACACTGGCCAGCGTGTGAAGGCCGCTTTTAAATTACAATATACAACGAAGCTTACCTCGAATAAAATTCGAACAAGCAACTATTCGACTTGCAAAATTCGACTTGCAACTAACTTTGGAGTACACGCGCTTCTGGGTGTTAGAATGTACAGCACAGAGCACGCCACCCCACGGATCCCACGGAAGATAGACCTTTCACTCGTAGGAGCTTGTAACACAAGTCCATGTGTGCTTCAATACAGGGTGATCGAGGATTCGGTTGAGGGTTGGCGTGTCGGCCTCAGCAGGTGCTCTGAGACTCTAAGGCACCTTTAAGTCGAAATTAAACGGAGATCTTTTCAATACCAAGGCTGTTTCTCACCCCTTATTTGACTCTTTCATCGTTTGCGCCCGTAGCAGTTCAGATTCTCTCGTGAACGAGACATTAATAACCGCTCCTAACCGTTAAGCCACCACTCTTTCCCAAAAGCCCTTGCAAATAGGTGTGAGAACTGACAGGATAGTCATGGGGCTGTAATTCAAGTTTGAGCGCTAGCTTAGGTGTGATATTGTAGAATTTTTCAGATGCATGTTTCTATGACATTTGTTCAGGTTTGAACTCATTGGTCAAGGCGTGTTCGATTCTCATACGAGGAGCATGAGACACGACCTATAATTAAGGAAAGCAAAGCGACTCCGCACACTATGGCACGGTTTGCTGGCGTTTCTGCGCGCAGCCGCATAAACTTGCGCTGGCGCAGTGCGCCGCGGCAGTAACCGCTGGACTATAGACTAAAGCCCCTCAATTTTAGTATGTACGGCTTTGTGGCGCCCTCTGTGTCCAGCGACAACAAACTAGAGCCGGCGCCATTCACCGTGGCATACTTCCGTGGGTTCCCTTGCAGGGTTTGTCTTCTGCGCTCTAATATCTCTATTACGCTACAACCCTTGTCTTCGGTGGTCTTAGCTAGACCTGCTATCCCCCCCTCTCCATCCCATTCCTAAAACACACTACTTCCCACCCATACTCGTACCCAGCCCTCCTCCCTAACCCCATTCCAGCCCGGATGCCGAGCAGTGTTCCCCACAGAGGGCAGCATAATCTATCATCCGCAAACCCATCCCCAAACAAAACCAAGTGACCAGTTCCGTGTCACTCTAGGCGCAGCTGTATAGTTGCGGTGCGAACTGCCGTTTGCATGCGTTCACTTATGACGACGTCGTGAAACTGGGAAAAGAGCTAAAAAGCACAACCCTTACTTTGCTTAGAAGGGCAAACTCTCTCAAAGACAGACCACTCGTACTACCAATTTTGCTATACTTGTCACATGTCCACTCAGCAGTACAGCGAGAATTATGGTTCCGAGAAAACAGCCCTTTTCGCCAATGTCCATGAAAAAAAAGCTGCGGAATGCGACGCCAAGCAGGTGTGCCGCTGTAATTCTCGTCCAGTCCTCACGTGTGTCAGACTGGAGCTTCACCGAAATGGCCGGACGTGCCGTCCTTCGTTACCTGCACACCGTTTAAAGTTTTCTCTTTACAAGTACGGAGAGGCCTTGGAAATCACAGCTGTTTCTGCAAGTTGCGTCACGTGGAAGCAGTGATTGCGTGCTGTTTTTTTTTTGTACGACCAGTGATAGCCACGCGCGTACGACCCCTCCAGGCCATCGGAGCAAGCCGACAAAACGTGTCACTATGTCAAGTCCAGGCCCGTGTGATCTCGTTGCGGCTCATTTCTGTCGCTGTAGGCACGACTGACACGCGGAGAGCTGACGCCACGGTCGCTGTGTGGACTCTCAGAGACAGTTTGAAGTGTTCTAAAATAACCCCACAACCATAAATGCAGACTGTTTTTTGTTCCCAACATTAAGAGACTTTGTGTACTTTCATGGACAAAATTTTAAGGGGTGCGGATTTCGCGGAAAAAAATTATTTCCGAGCTGCCTCGCTGGTCAGTCAGCTGGTATTTGTTCTAGCAAATGAAATCCGTATGTACCCTCGTGTTTTGACGATTTTCGCTTGACGTGTTTTTCCTGATTGCGAAGAATTATTTTTCCGCGAATTCGCATCCTGCGAACTTCTATCCATGCTGTACATATCATGGATGAAAGGAATTATACAATTAAATTTTGACATTCCTGCGTCTGGTCTCCACCTTCCGTTTTCCAGTGGCCGCTCATAACGAACGATACGTCCACTCAGGCTCACCGGTTCAGGCCCGTACAAAGGTGAATCTACCCCTGCTTTGCACCTGTACTTATCCTGTGGACAATGTAGCTGTTTGTCGTGAAACGAGCCAGCGATCCTTAACAGGCTAGCGTTGAACTAAAAGGGTTTTTGTGGGAGCCCACTTCACCAACATAAGTTAAGACTCAGCCGGAAAACAGAGGTGCATCCGTGTCTTCAAAAGCATAGACTACATCCTCCAAGAATGCACAGCCTTCGATGGGGCTTAGGAAACTGACTCAAAAATACCTTACTGCGTTCAGTGCAGTAATGTTATCCAGGGGTGCCACGGATTAGCCTGAAATCTTTTATTGTTTCAACAAGTTTTCGCCCCTGACCTGAACTGCTTAAAAGCTGAATTAACGGACCTTTTTAGGGGTAACAAGGCTAGTTACTGCTTTTAGAGAGGATTATGAAATCGCTACGGTGTGACCACCGTCAGTAAACAAAAAAGAAGGACTTTTTACACAAGAATAGCATCCTACGTGTAAGCATAATGAACTGCATAGCTTTGTATCAAACATTCATTTCTGACCTTCACACATTGGGCTGTATTTTTCTGCTTGCCTTGGACTCTATTGCTGCCTGTTCTCACATCTCCCGGCAATTTCTCCCACTAACCGTAATTTATTTTTCAATCAATAGCCTCTAGAGTGCTTATAGATGGCACAAGCTGAGGTGCAACGTACGACATTAGATTACATCAACATACGGCTTGAGAGAACATACTGGCTTTTACCCCTTTCTTACAAACGCGCGAAAACACTCACGGCAGGTCTTGTCGGTCTTTTGATGACCAAATCTTGTATCTCAGATGCCAGGAAGTTCCCGAGTACGGTAGCCGCCACTATGAAGGTCACAATGACTGACTTTTCCTCGAGTTCAGCCGCTGAGAGTCGTATGTCCTTTCGAGGGAAAAAAAAAGAGAATTGAACCCAGGAAAAAATGCTCACTGAGTTACTATTTTTTATTGAACAAAGAAAAATATGCGGACACCTCTGCATTTTCTTTAGAGACACTCTGTACTGTCATTTACAAAACCCATTCGGTTTGGTTCGAACTTAGCTCCTTAACAGAAAACTTTTCAGGATGTTAAACTCAGCTCCTTAACCGACAACTTTTCAGGGCGTTGAACTTAGCTCCTTAACAAAAAACTTTTCAGGCTGTTAGTTCGCCGTTCAGTAATTTCCGCTTGCATGAAACCGAACGCCTACAATCGAAGAAACATGTAGGACACTAAGAGTTGTCTGTCTTCATCACAACATTCACCTCAGTGCAAGCCGTTAACTAATATCGCACCCTTTTCTCATGGTTATGTCTCTGAACCAGCTGCTCAACGGCAGCATGTTTTGTTTTTTTACCTTATTAAGTTCAGTTCCAGGTGAGCTCTATCTAAATAAACAAACACGAAAAACGAAGCGAATTCAACCTTATATGCCATTTGTTTAAAGCAAAGTGTCTAAAGTTATCTTCAATTAATCAAATATTTGTCATTCTCTCATCATTAAGCTGACAAAACAGGAAGCAAGTCATTTCTACTAAGATTTGGCACGGAGGACAAAGTGTTTTGTCTCCTTTGTTGCCTTGGAAGAACGCTAAAAGCTTTTCCCGAAGACCTCTTACAGCAACCCTGAAGAAGTTTAGTTATGGCTTGAATAAGTGTATTCTATTAGCCCTGTCAAGTACCAGTTGCGCTCGTGCCTATATCTGCATCTCTCATAACTTCATTCGTGATCTTTATTCTCTTCGACCACCAGTATTGTGCTCATCGCATACCCCACTCAAGTCCTCTGTTTATACTGTTAACTTGAGCTAGAAAATCATTACCTAACATTAGTTCAATGCTGCTCTCTTTTAACGTCTTAATGTCACAACTTGGCGTTACCGTCTCAGTTTCGAAGGAACAGTACCTTCATTTGATTTTCATGAAATTCTGAGCTCGCCTTTCTTGAAAGCGGATAATAAAAAAGGTTTGCATAAAGGTTTTTTTTATGTTCAGAGTTCAAAGAACACCCATGGGTCCCTCGTCGAGCAATTAGTCTAAAACCAGGCTTCTTGCCTCTTAACCAGGCGCAGGAATAAGACAGCAGAGAGGTCATTTACCTGCAGTTGTAGCGCTGCTGTAAACTGCCGGAACACGTCCAGTACACAAGCCGTGGACAGCACACCCAGGAGACCCGCTGCAAAGGCCGACGGCGGGAGGCACTGACGCCAACGCCGCCACACTAGCAGCGTAAGCAGGCCCTGCGTTATGGAACAGAAAGTTAGTGTCCGCAGTAAATGTAGGGGAATCTATACTCAACCCTTTGTAGGGAAGCGGGATACATGTGTGGATGGATGGATGGAAAGTAGGAGCGTCCCCTTTGAAAGGGGGCAGTCAGTGGTAGTTGCCACCATGCTCAGTTTTTTCCTTTATTTTTGTTTAATTCTGCTGTAAGTTGTTAATAAAATTCGCCCTTTTCTTTAAAATACGTCTTCCTACACTTTAAAACTTATGTCACCTCTCTGCTTTTGTGCCACCAATCCTCCAATCGCTTTTTGCTCATTTCCGCCGCAGATTTATTTACATGACTATTGTTATCTCTAAACCTTAAGGCCTCTGGAAGAGTGACTGTGCCTGCATCGACATCGGGATGGATACCATCACATTTTAGTATCAGGTGTTCTATTGCTTCTACAGATTTACCACACACAGCACATGTGTCATCTTCTTCGTTAAATTTCTGTGTGATACTGGCTTCGAGTGCAGGCAAACGAAATACGTTGCAACAAGGTATACAATATTTCTACATGCTGTATACCGCCCAAAGTACCAAACAAACCATTCAGGGTGTTTTTATCTTTCACCAATCGGCCTACTTAGTGTTCTGTGTGTTTTTACAAGCGCGGGTGAAGAGTTCGATGAGACACATCTTGGCGAGAAAAATAAACGTTAAAAAGCGTCAACTGTGGAGCTTTTTCCGTCAGCCTTATAATACTTCTAGCAACTTTCAATTCAAATTCGAGTGGTCTGATACCAGCAAAAAATTGAAGTACGAAAACACATCACATTTGAGGGCTTTTTACGAAGCCACTGGTAGACAACTGTGTATCTTTTATTTTTCTTCAAAACCAGTGGTTGAAACGCCTTGAAAGTGATGTCATTCAATTCCTATAGACATTCTGAGTGAAATTTCGGTATTAGTGTGCACGCGCGATATGCAGAGAGCTCGGGCCTTATATAGGGCTCAGCAAAGCCTTCTGCCGCGACATAAAAAGCAAATTTCGGCAAGCTTGATATTCTCTCACGAATATTGCCACGAGCGACCTCAGACATTCAGATTTTTCGTATCTACGTTGCAGAAGCGGATAAAGAAAGCTCTTTGTGGAAGAGCAGACATTTCAGTCACTGTGTTTAGAACCACACACAAGATGATCTTCTGAAGGGAGGCAATGACGGAATAAATGCACGCTCGGAAAGAAGAAGAATCAACCAAAAAATAAAACGCCTAAAAAGCCTGGCGATAAAAAAATTAGGAAGTGTACATGTTCTGATATAGTGGTTGCAGTTTTTAAAGGAGGCCAATCACTCGAAGATAAGAAAACAAAAAGTCTCAATCTTTGCGCGATTGCGAAGGGCAGAGGAAAGCGCCCAAAATTTGTTATGTGTCTGTGGTGCTTGAGCTGACATTTCATTTCTAGCTGTTAACAGGTTGTCCCGCCCGTGAAGGCGGGCGATTCCAATAACGCATGCTCCATTGCATCCATTGAGCTAAGGTTGTCGTGGAACAGCTTGTCCTATAATAAACGGACTACTGTTTTTAACTCTTGTGTCTAAACGAAGGCTCTGAAGGGCAGTCGTCTACTTTACACGAAGCTAAACGAAATATATTGAATATTAGCCAAAAATTAAATCCCGAAGAAAAATTCTCTGCATAGGATAGCTGCATTATTAGGATTACCTCTCGGAGCCGAACAAATCAGTGAATATTTTCCTTACATTGCATACGATAAAATAAAGGGTCGCGCTAATAGAGTTCTACTTTACGAAAAAAAAAATGCTTCAATCCTTCTTTTCCTGGAATTCCTCAGCAAATATGCATGACCACCGAGTCCTTCCGGATCGCTGGGCACGTGGTGGAAGAATCCTCTCACGACACACGCGAAAAAAAAAGGTGAAAGCGACATACACCACTACATACTATAGTGTGCATTGTGCTGCACTTTTATTAGTAATATTCTCTAAAAACCAAATGCCTAAGCGCGGTGTAAAAGCAAGAATCATGGTGCACTCCCAAGTAGCACGCGGAGCATGCAAGCCTGTTGGCAGGAAGGCGGTTTGGCATGATTAGTGACAAAACTCTGCTCCGGCTTTTTAAAAATAAAAATCATAATCTTTATATCTTCTTGCGACAAAGAACTATCAGATCGTGAATTATTACATAAACTTGAAACTGCTCCCAGCTAAGCCAACACAACCTTTAATACTGTCTTCTCACAGCTTCCGACATCTTGTACCAAAGCAAGAAGCAATGTAAGTTGCTACATCGGCCTCTGTGCGAAACATACATATGCTCGCTTCTGGCAAAGTATTTCTCGGGAGGACGCATCACAGCATCTTACGAGAGAAATGGCCATGGCGAAATCTGAAACGGCATCCCGAAGCGCTGAAAGCCTCAGGTAATCCGCCAGCTCGACATTCGACAGCTGCCAATACCCTTTGGTGACGGCCAGTCCAGTGGAGCCAATCAGCAGCACCTGCGCATTTCAAACCAGGACACGTTAGCACTTAAAGCAATAAAGCGACATTTAAGCACGAATGTATTGGGTTACTTAGAGGCTGGAGCAGAGCAGCACCTGTGCAATTCATGTCGGGACAGGTTAGCACTTAAAGCAAAAAAAAGCGACATTTAAGCATTGCATTACTTAGAGGCTGGAGCACTGTAAAAGGGACAAGCGTATGAACTTCGTTCAACGATTAATCTTGATTTATAAATAGGAACGCTGTTTGTTTAACTGTCTTCCTATGTAGCTTTTCCACACGTTATTAAACTTGCCACCAGCGCATGTCAGGTGTGCTTCTTCTGTGTCTCGGCCTTTCACTTACGCTGGCGCCAATTTTAATAATGAATCACCAACTCGCCCAATTTTCTTCATTACTCGAATTCCCACACGTGCGTGCCATGTATTGCCTCTAACAAGGTCAGCACAGAAGTAAAAAAATAGATCTGTTTCTTGAGAGCATGCTTAGTATTATACTACATATTCCTCTTACTGATGCAAATGAAGGCATCTGATAATTGACGCTAATTAGCTGCTACTTTTTTATCTAACGAATAAACGATCTCATACAGCACGTGAATGCAGCGTTCAACAGTCTACTTGCATCTACGCTAGCGAGTATCGGGGCTTTGCGTTTTTTTTTACTTAAAACCACTGAGAGTTGCCAAAACCGATTTTTTTTAAGCTTCTGTGTATAGTCAGAATAGGAAACCGAATCGTAGGGAGACGCTAGAAAGGTTACCAAGGAAGACAAGACCGAAAAGAAAATAAAAATATTCAGGAAGTGGCTAAGAAATAATCAGGAGCAGCTCTACCAACCCAGTGATGTGAACTCTTTCTTGTACTAAATTTTTTTTGTTCCCTCAGTTTTCTCCTAAAATGAATGGACCGAGGTTCCAACGAAATGGCAAATCCATCCACCTAGATGGAAGTTCGTGATTTTACTGGTAAGCACAAAGCAAAACTCTACTGTCGATGCCTATTAATAACACACAAGAATTTTGGAATGTCATCTGCAAGAAAGAGGCTTCTACTATTCATCTTCAATCTCTGGTGTAGCTTTTCCTGAGAATGAATGTGCCTTTGTTTCAAAGACCGTATTTATTTTATTCCTTTTTCGAATACCGTAACGATTATTTCTCCTGAATGCCCCATTTTATTTTCCTCTAATGAACGCAGTCATTTTTTTTGTAATAGCAATTACCTAGAGAATCGAAAAACCTATGATCTTGTGTTTGGGGAGTCGAATATATAAACAGAAATTTTTTATTCAACAATTATGATGTACTTTTTCTAATCCTGAGCAAACTTTTTCAGCAGTGGCTGGAAGGAAGCTGCATACCTGATGACTTGAAGGTCGACAGAGTGATTCCTCTGCGCAAGTCTGGTGATAAATAATTCCTTAATAAATATCGTCCACCGTCGTTCTCCAACATTCGGCGTAAGATATGGAACGTGTCAGTTGCTTTCATTTTGCAAACTTTTCAGATTAGAACCTTGCTCAGCAGCTTTCAGCATGATTTCCGCAAAACATTTTCATGTGAGACTCAGCTTTTATGTTCCGCCCATGACCTCCATTCCATTCACGATGAAGGGTCGCTGTCAGGCAGCATATCTCAGTACTTTTCTGAAGTTCTTTACAGAGTCTTGTGAACTAGTGTCCCTTACACTGAGCAGACTATACTGAGACGCCAATGGGTGTTCCTCGCTGCGCTCTTTATTTAGTAACCGATCTCAGTTTGTAAAATAAAAAAAACGTGAATTTTGATTCTTCTCCTGTTACTTCGAGAGTGCCCCAGGGTTTCGTCATGTGATCCCTGCTTCTCAAAATGACAGTTGGGCTCGTTAGTGCTGGATAATTAGCTGTGGCATGGTAATTAGCACGAAAAAAAACAACAGGCAACAAGACCTGGGCTTATCAGTTCCTCCTCGCTATTCATGGTGTGTTTTTTTTTTCGCGTGAGTATGTACGTGCATTTCCTCATATACGGAAATGATTTATCAGCAAACCCAAGATCATCAGTTAATCCCTTTCCGGATGATTGTGTTGTGTGCCGTAAAACTTACAGCGAATTTGATGTCTCTATCTTGCAAATTGGTCTTAACCGCACTATTAAAAAAAGTGTGAATTGTGTATGATGAAGCTATGCATCAATAATTGCTAGCGTATGTGTGTGAGCCGCGTCATTACAACATTTCCTACTTACTACCCTGACAATACTCCTCTTGAGTCTGTACCTACTTATGAATATTTGGGTGTTCAGGTATTCACTGGCATGGCCCGAAAAGCGCACGTTGATTGCATAGCAAATAAGTCTAACCGCACGCTTGGCAATCTTCGAAGGAACTGTTCACTTTCTCCTCGCTCGCTGAAGCTCCGAAGCTGCATTACGTAGCCTCTGTCTTGAACCCATCTTCGAATCACTTTCGCACTCAGTACAAATGGCGATCATTCAAACACAATCTACCGCTCTTACTGAGTAAACTCAATAGGTAGTCTTAAATCTCTAAAAAAATGCAATTGCACCTTTCAGAATTGTAAATGAGAATTATCGGCTGCCACGAAAAATATTATAAAATCTCTCAATTTCTCGTACCTGCAAAAGGCAGGATTGTTGGGCCAGCTGGTTCATGATACAAGACTGAAAACGGCGCGAAAAACGGGACAAGATAGAGAGAAGCAGCACACACAGCACCGAACTTACAACTTAGTGTATTTCATGCGAAAGCGCAATAAATAAAGGAAGTACACATAAAACAAACTAAAAGAAACTAACAAAAACAGCATGATATAAGATTGATACTATCGCAGGTCAATATCTAAAAAGGCTATCCCTTTCCCGATAAGCGAAGAGACGGCACGCTCAAGCCCTCGCCAAGCATGTGACAACATGCGAATGCATTCCCCAGTTCAACAAAAGCAAAGTGTTGCGCACGTACGCAAGCCAACGAAAACGAGAACTGTACGAAGCTTTTGTCATCCACATGATAGGTGACAAGTGCTTGTGCGTGCCGTCTTTTCGCTTATCGAGAAAAGAGATAGCCTTTTTAGATATTGACCTGCAATAGTATCAATCTTATATGATGGTGTTCTTTTAGTTTTTTATGTGTACTTCATGTATTTATTGCGCTCTCGCATGAAATACACTCAGTTGTAAGTTCGGTGCTGTGTGTGTTGCTTCTCTCTATCTTGTCCCGTTTTGTGCGCCCCCCCCCCCCCCCCCGTTTTCAGTCTTGATTCTCGTACCTATTTGTACATAGTGTTGTAATTATTAACGCGACAGCGTTAAGGAGCTCGTGTCGCTCGTGTCGCAAATTCTGTTTTCATATTCACAATTTCCGCTCTATATAAACCAGCGTTCTTGTTTCTGTCTCAAATATGCTGAAATATTTTGTAGAGTTTTTATGCTCTGTAAACAGTATACGGACGCGCTGTAAATCTTTATATTCAGGATAGCCTTTCATACAATGCTTCTAAAAAGAACCTTCGAGAATTCTGCGAGACGCCAGCACTGCGTCCAACTGCAATTCCTCCAAGTTTACGCGATAGATTCAGGTTAGTTAGCTGGGTTAGGTTAGTTGCTGCAATTGAGGAAGAGCTGAAGCTGAAAAACCATTATCATCATCGTCAGCCGAACTACGTACACTGCAGGACAAATGCCTTTTCCATTTGCCTCTAATTAACCCTGTCCTGCGCAAGCTGCGACCAATTCATCCCCACAGATTGCCTAATTCCTTCTCTTAGAATCTAGTCCGTTACTCTAAGGGACCATCGGCTATCTTTCCTTCGCCTTACGTGTCCTAGTTTCTATGGCCATTTTTTCTTCTTATTCATATCGACTAGACTATCCATAAATCGTTTTTCTTACTGGACCCACACAGCTCCTTTCCGGCCTATGAGCGTCACACCAATAATATTTTCCATAGAGCGCTGCGCTAGCCTGAATTTAATTTGGAAAATAATAGGGAACCATAGCTTCCATAATTTATTACCGGTTCGGAATACAAAGTACTTTTTTTTTCAAAAACAATTATTTGCAATGTATTCGGCATATGATGAAATGTTTAATATGTCCCCGACAAGAAAATCATTTTTGTTACTACGCACCACGTATTTTACAGAACGCGTAACAAAAGTTCGTGCTATCTAAAACGAGATCGTGTTTTTTTTTCTTACCGAGCCTCATGGTTTTTGCTCACACTCATGAATGCACTGCAAAGTAGTTTTAATATCTCATTCAACGGGTAGTCATAGAGTCTGCAGTAAATTCGTAAGGCTGATCAAAAACTGCACATTTATGAACTAAACAAATTCCATTGCGAAAATGTGTAAACGGCGCAGGAACGCAAAATCTTTGAGAGGTGCATTCGAGCGAGTGACGTACTCACAAAGATGGACTCACAAGATGTGTATTGGTTTCCTACAAACAAACCAAAAAAAGCCCAATTGCGATTGCTTCTAATCCGTTTTGCGTGCCGCTGCAACGCCACATCCGCGGAAGTGTCTCGAAATTTCTGTTACCTTCATGCGTGCGTGTTCGCCTTTGTATGCTTGAACTGGAGTTCCTGAAGCCATACATTTTTGTTCTTTGTTCGTCTTTAGAGTTCAGACTCAAGAAAAAGTTGCACACTATCTACGTCGGACAACAAGGACGACAAACGCATTGCAAGGAAGGTGAGCAAAGCTTGAAGTCGGATAAAGATCCCCAGGTGGTCGAAATTGTTCCGGAGCCCTCCACTACGGCATCTCTTTCTTCCTTTCTTCTTTCACTCCCTCCTTTATCCCTTCCTTTACGGCGCGGTTCAGGTGTCCAACGATATATGAGACAGATACTGCGCCATTTCCTTTCCCCAAAAGCAGACTATTAACATTATAAGTTGGTTGGAAGAGCTCCAGAGGACGACCTAGGAAGAACTGACCAGACAATATACATGAGGATCGCAGGCTGAAGAGGCTCAAGAGAGAGAGAGAGAAAGTAGAACGTAAAGGCAGGGAGGTTAACCAGGAGATGTCCAGTAGTCTACCCTACACGTGGGGAGGAGAGCACAGGAAAAAGAAGGGAAGAAAGAGCGGAAACGAAGTGAGTTTTCGACTTCCCATTGACCATTAAGACAAGGGGACAGAGGGTGCACACTGAAGAGGCTCAAGAGGTTCAATAAAACGTGGTGCTGGGCTTGGAACGAATAAAGAGCAAAAAAGGGCGACCACAGAAGGGAAGACGACACGACACAGAGGGACGCTAAGGTTCAACAGGAAACGGGTTAATGACCGGGCGAAACGACAAAGGCTCACAAAGAACAGCGTCCCCATAAAAAAATGCAAAAAAAGCTGTAAAGCGGCAGTGCAGGGTTAAGGGCCTCTTAAAGTGTAGACAATACGGCAAGCCCGAACAACAGCTGCGCCTCCATCAATCAATGGGCTCACCATTTGGGCGACATTAAGCAGCGTCCAGTAGGGCCCCCTGGAGACGACCTGGAAGTTGTTGAGCGCCGTCTCGGGGCCGGAGAAAAGCACCAGGATGATCAGAGGGGAGCATTTCAGCAGGAAAGAGGCGATCTCGGCCGGCCGAAGCACGTCCGCCATCTGCGCGTGGAACGCTTTGTCGGGAACTGTGAGTAGCAGTGGGGAGAAATGCGGCGGCCGTATACCTGCCCCGCTTTCGACACACGCTTGACTACTTGCGCCCACTTAAACGCGGACAGACACGCAAGTGTGTCTGTCCGTTCG
Source organism: Amblyomma americanum (assembly GCA_030143305.2). NCBI lineage: Eukaryota > Metazoa > Arthropoda > Arachnida > Ixodida > Ixodidae > Amblyomma > Amblyomma americanum. Next base: position 20,730 of record JARKHS020031812.1, on the reverse strand, counting down.
CTCGTTCCTGTTCGTTCGTTCCTGTTCGTTTCGGGATCCGATAAGTCTGAAACAGGCTGCCAGAGTGCACTGCGCAACATGCCCTACTTTGAAGACTGCAAAGCGTTTCAGGCGGAAACGATGGAAGCATGAAACTACAAAGGACAATGGGTGCAATGTGCGTGGCTCGTCACTGTGTTGGTTTCTTTTTTTTTTCTTTGCATCTCTTCGTCTATAGTCTCGTTTTCTTTCTCCCTGTTTGAGGGTAGCGGATATCCTGACGCGCTAAAGCGCAAAATTCTAAAAAGCTGCGGTAACGATCACGTGATTAGCATCAGAATTTGCACGACAAAAGATATTACCGATGCATTCTTAATTCCCCAATAATCGATTTCTCTCTCAAAGCCGAATTATCAACGCTGGTATTAGCTCTATTTTTGGCTTCACTAAATCAAGCTTGAGAACACTGCTGTGCTCTCAAGCTGATCCACCGCGGTGTCTCAGTGGTTAGGGCGCTCGACTACTGATCCGGAGTTCTCGGGTTCGAACCCGACCGCGGCGGCTGCGTTTTTATGGAGGAAAAACGCTAAGGCGTCCGTGTGCTGTGCGATGTCAGCGCACGTTAAAGATCCCCAGGTGGTCGAAATTATGCCGGCAGCCTATTTCATCACCTATTTCACGGCACCTATTTCATCCTTTCTTCTTTCACTCCCTCCTTTATCCCTTCCCTTACGGCGCGGTTCAGGTGTCCAACGATATATGAGACAGATACTGCGTCATTTCCTTTCCCAAAAAACCAATTATTATTATTATTATTGCTCAAGCTGTGAGCTGTGTTGAGCTGTGCTTAGACGTCTTATGCTTTCAGGGTTAAGAAAGTAGCCCGTTTTTGAATCCACGATTTCTACCTTACGGCCATAACAATATTGTGCGCATGTAACAAAATTTCTTGAGGGGGAACAGAAGAATTTAAGTGCTGGTTTAAATAACATGGCATGACATATGCTTAAGTAGACGTCGAGGCGTTTTGCGAATATTTTAAATTCGTGCACTAGAATTCATTGCACATGCAAACACCTGCCTCGAAATGCGGTCTCTGCTTCCGTAAATACACTGTTCGGTCCTACAGGACATTTTCTTTGAGAGAAGCCCTACGTTCCAGCGTAGTAGCGGTTGCCGCTCGTGCAATTGTTTTAGAAATTGAAGTTGTAGAACCGTCTTCCATCTCCAAGTAAGCAAGTAAGCTCTATCGTCTGCTCTCAACAAATCCGTGCCGCTCAAAAAAGTGTTTACACTGAGATGGCTAATATTTTAAACACGAGGAATTTTCTTACCTGCTCCGAAAGAATTTGCGCTGCTTTCACACTGTAGGCACTACACGTCCTCTATCCTTTTCCGAGCGTTTCAAGTGTCACTGTCACCGGGAATATCATGTCCGGCGTTAAACACCTGCTGCGCTTCGGAAAACAGCGGATGCTGTCCTGTGACGTATCGGAAGTACTTGTCTTTTCCTATAGTGTGTCGGCTAGCTTTAAGTACGAAAGCCGGTTCCAGGGTATCAGCTGCGTTCGGCCTCTGATCGATGTAAGTGCTGCGTCTAGCGTTTGTTCTTTTCGTTTTCAAAGCATATCAGCAAGAAACATTAAAAAACACACGTGGACGTCAGTGTAAAGCCATAAACACAGGGAGCTGCGCCATTTGCAACCGACTAACAGCGGCATGATTCTCCTCCGCCGGGGCATTTGATGACTAATACATAATACTGCATTGGTGCAGTATAGACGACAGTCGTCCTGGTAGCTATTGTCAGCAGAACAAACTAGATGGCAGGACAGTGACCTTTCGCCTCAGGCCTCTATCAGTGTATGTGCGGCGTTCCTCCAGTATGAAAAATAACCTTGTTTCGCATGGTCACTGTCAGTGCAATCACCAGGGTGGTAGGACAATGACCGCTTGCCTGCAGAAACCCCTACCTCTTGGTTTTGTGCCTGGCAAGCTTCCGTGCAAACAAAATTCTCTTATTGCACTTCCACGCCGACTAACAGCAGTTCTCGCACAGCAGTACCCAGTTCGTTAAACTAAAACACACCACTGATAATTCGTTTTAGACGTCACATGCCTTGCCCGGGTCTATTTCTTTAATTCAGCCCGAATGCCACCCGCTTGCGTTTGTTCTCTGATAAATGTCGGATTCTCTTCCTTGGTTCTATTCTGTTTTATTTTTAACCCACACCTCAAGCCCCTAAGCGCCAGCAACGTTTAACGTACGGATTATATTTTTTCCTTTTTGGTCAATTCTGGTAAACTGCCCCTCAGAGTATGTTCCAACCCTTACAAAAATGGTCTATACACAATCTATAGACTTCTAATAGACTCTATAGCCTTCCTATAGATATTTTTGCCAATTCATAGTCTATAAAATTTCTATAGAGAAAAGTCTGCTAAAAGCGTATGGCCGTAAATCTATAGATTGTCTATAGACTGTATATAGAATTTAAATTGCCTATAAGCTGCTCTCTAAAGTTGGTCTGTAGAAAGTCTATAGACTTTAGACAGAAGCCTATGGACAGTCTATAGACTGTCTAAAACAATTTTTGTAAGGGAAATACCTCGAAGTGCTCTCTTCCTGTACTTCCTGTAGGGGACATTCCTCAATATAGCGTCTTTTAGGGCGCTGAAAATGCATCAGGCCATGTTTTCTAGTAACCTGTAACGCGTCCTATGCGGTTGCTTTTCTCTCAGGTCTAAGTCCATCATGGCAGAAAAAGGCGGTGTTTTTCATGCCCAGCAATCCTGGACAAAAGCAGTTTTGAGCAGGAAATCATTTATGAAGGAATGTTTTTTATATAATGTAAGATTTCGCTATAACTATCAACATATCCGCCGATCCACCGGCGGCAGTATTGTATTATTTTTTTCTATTCACGCTTTTGCTATCGTTAAAAGCGTTCCCCATTGACGTTATATGGCAGTCATTAACTATTTGACACGATCGATGGAAACACTTTAAAAGAACGATTTTGCTACATATCAGAATATTGGACCATTACCTTCAGTATTTCTATTATAGTGTCTTACAATTTTTCAATTTCCAAAATTTTTGCCCTAGAAGGCTGGACATGATTGCGGTTGTGATATACCACTGTCGTGATGCGCCCGCCGCCTGGTTGGTCCCTCACTGTGCCTATAATGCCAAGAGACGTAGTGATACAAAAACTATCAATAATATCGGCAGTTTTTTTTAACTTCGAAAGCGTAAAAGGGCATCGATAGTTCGTTAACGCTTACAATCACGCGTATTTTCTTGCCTGCAATTCAGTTCGTGGGTCCTTCAGGAAGCCTAACCACAGAAGTAATGATACGAATTCATGCTAAAAATCTACGGAGAGGGAAGCAGCTGATGGCTGTTCGTTTTTCAGAGTAGAGACGACCTGCGGCTATGCCTTTATGACAGCTGCGGCGGATGTCACTACAAACGGCAGAAACAAAAAAATAAAATAAAAGAAAAATCGAACAGGTCTCAAAAAGCCAACGAAAGCAGTTTTACACCAGCTCTAACAAAGCTGCTCGTTTCGGTTACACTAGAAACCAAGCTCGTGGACGGCGGATGCGGGGCGGCTTGTCACGTCAATATATTCTCCATGATGCCATCATATTGTAGTCCCAGACATAATAAATGAATAAGAACAAGATCCTGTCCCGCATCACTGCTATATCGCGGGTATAATGACAACTGCATATTATGTAAAATGAAAACCATTTATCTTATCATTCTTTTTTTTTCTTGTCTTACTGAGCCCGGATCGAAGCTACATACAACAGCTCGCCATAAGCCACGCCAAACGAGAAATTTTCTCAATGTGGCAATTGAATCATACTTTATTCCTACTCGAGAACCTTGGGCGGGTGTAACACCTTAGAAATTTAACGCGGGTTGAAATGTAAGGTATAAATATGCAAGTCTTGTTAACAGGCTCCTGTTACGACTTGCTAAATGTTGGCAATCATTGGGCTAGCATAATTTGCATAGTCTGTGTCCTGAGACTGGGCATTCCGTACAAGCCTATCTCGCACTATCGACAACTTCTACAGTTTCTGGAAGCGCCAGCTAAACTCCCAAGAGCACCAAAGTCAGCAGCCTAGCCACCGAAGTATTCCTTCTACCTGATTTCCGCTCAGAAGCAGAAGCATACAATGGTGCTTCTCCGGCAGCTTGGAAGACTTACGGATGGCGCCAGTTGTGTTTCCAGCACAATTATTACCTTCGCTTTACTCTGAATATTTATTCACTGGTACTACGGAGGGTACATCTGCAGCGCTTGGAGACGTCAGAAGAGCCTAGCCATCGTTAACACCACCTGCTTGAAAACGTCGCCAAGTTTATGCTGCAGTGATTACGCGCGGCAGATTGCGTGATCTCATGCTATCGGTAGTACTACCGATATTTTTTGTGATCGATAATTAAACAGTGCCTCAACTATCGATAGTTTTACATCACTAGCCATGAGCCTGATACTATGACCTTGTATTGCTCTGTCTTGTCACATGCCACGTGATGTATTCAACCAACGCCTGTGGATTGGTTGGATACATCATGTGGCTGGATACATCACGTGGTTTTATACAAAGTTTATTTCGGAAACCATGGCCATCCACCTGCGTAGTAAGTGCACAGTAAATGCGCACGCCGTAAACGAGAAGCATTTCCTTTAAACGGTGAAGATCTCATATCTCTTCATTCGATTCCTCGCAGGCTGACCTTATACTGCTGTCACAACGGCGTTTCGAATTCCAACTGTCCGATTGAAATTGAAAGTGACCGTGAAGCATCGCCGGAGCTATGCGTTAAGCTGAATTTTAACCAACTCGATCAGGTTGCAAAGTTCCCGTGTGACAGCGGTATAGGACAGTCGGTTCTTCCCGTTGTGCAAACCATAATGAGAAATAGGTTGGGGCTTCCTCTAAAGACAGAGCGGATGCCTCTTCACTCTTAACTGGGATTTTGTGGCTAACGCAGCTCTTATAGCGTTTCGTTCTGATGCAGAATAAAGCAAGGTGCTAACCATATTACCAGAATAGATTTCTTTTGCGTACGAGAGTGGTGTGTGGGATAAGATAATTTCCACCAGTGATGCAATGGTCACCCGGGAAACCGGAAGTATTGCACTTGATTTCTCTCTCTCTCTCTCGCAGCTCACTTCATGCATACTAAGCTCTGCGTACTACACAGCTGGCGGATGAATGCACCCACGTGTTGGCTCGATGGATGTGTGCGTGCAGGTAAAAGCGCGGCTTCATAACATAACAAAAAGGGACAGTGCCGGAGTGCGTTTTAAGGTAGATGTAAGAATGAGAATTAACAATGAAAAGGAACTACTACGGCAGAAAGTTAAGTGGGCGGACCAGGTTAGGAAGCGTGCGGGGATGAGGTGGTCGCAGCTGACGCAGGAGAGAGTTAATTGGAGGGATGTGAGTGAGGCAGTGGGTGTAGTTTTACTGATGATGATGATGATGATGAGATGATGAAAATCATTATCTCACCGCCAAACCATTGATCTAAAAACAAGAGGAAAGTACTGCCAAGTTATCAGTTGAAGAATTAATCATGCGTGTCCTCGCGCAAGCGAGGGTTTCTGCTCGTTTAGGAGTCCCTCGCAGGCCGAGCCATCTACTTACCTGAGGTACTGCCGTGTCTCCGTGGGATCCGAAGCTGCTTAGCCCAGGAGTTGCAGAGAACAAGGCCACAAGAGCAGCCATGATGCTGGACGGCAGAGGTTGTTCCCGCGATCACTGTCAGCCCGGAACTGCGCCGGTGGAACTACCAGGAAAAATTCACACACAGACAACCATTGTTTGTGAACGCTTCCTGTCTGATTTCGCAGGTACATACAGGTGAAATTCTGAACCGGCTTCCAAAAACAGCATCCGCCAGCGCGTGTCGTACAGTGCTTTTACCGCCGCTCTTTTTACCGTTATAGTGCAGCGGCACGTGGGCATTCGTTACGCACACCCAACAGTACTGGACAAAAGCGTTTTCGGAAGAGAAAGGATTTATGAAGTCAATTTTTTTAAATATTCTAAGATCTCACGATAAAAATCAATATATCCGCATATCTCCCGTCCGCAGGCTTGTATTTTTTTCTTATTAACGTTTTCCCTATCGTCAAAAGCGTTCCCCATTGGTTTGCTATGGCATTATTAACTGCTCTATGCGAGCGATGGAAACACCTCAAACGAAAGATTTTGCTGCATACCGGGAGAATGAACCATTATTTTCAATACTCCCATATCAGTACCTTACATTTTTTCAATATTCAAAATTTTTGTCCAAGAATGTTGCACATGGAATGACAACAAGCTATCCAAAGGCAACAGCGCTTGTAGTGCGCATGAAGGTTTTTGACACCCAGTTCTTATTCCAGAGATGTTGTAAGTGGAACTATTACTACTGCTGTGTTCATTGCTACCAATACTTCTTTAACTACTACTAATAGCAACAACCATAACTCATACATATTTGTATGGAAGCAGAATTGCAGAAATTGGGCGTGTGTGAGCCATAAGGACTGCTTATCGCGCGAAGCCCGAAATGGAACAAAACTGCGATAAATTTTTTTAGACTAACTTAAACGGGATAAAAAAATGAAACAAGCAAGAAAATGAAAAAAATAACAATAGACTTCCGCATGTCGAAGTAACACTGTGCCCTACCTGAGGTACGCCGAAGTGAATCGTTTAGGTTTAGTTTCGACTGCCAGGTGTTTCTTCACGTGTGCCGTAATCTAAGTACAGGGGCGTATTGCATCCGCCAGGAATCGAAACCGCGACCATATGGCTCGCCAGCCTGACGCCATGAGCACTGACGCCATTGGGGCTCCGGAATAGGAGCTCTACCTAGATTTGTAAGGACCTGGGCCATAGGGCCTGGGCCCAAACACCTCCTTGTAAATAATAAATATTTACCACCACCACCACCACCGCGCCTGATCAAAGTAGATGCACCTGGCCAATCGTGATGTTTTACGGGCCGTATAGCACCATGGTTTTCGTCGCTACTAACTCAATGCAGAAAATCAGACCAATAAGCAGACGAAGAATAAATAATTGGATTTTTGGGGAAAGGAAATGGCTCAGTATCTGACTCATATATCGTTGGACACCTGAACTGCGCCGTAATGAAAGAGATAAAGGAGGGAGTGAAAGAAGAAAGGAAGAATGAGGTGCTTACTGGAGGGCTCCGGAATAATTTCGACCACCTGGGGATCGCAGTTATTCAGGAGCCCTCCACTGCAGACGAAGCAAAACTCAGATTTGCTTCCTCCCGTCCCTTGGGACACCCTGATAACTCCGTCACACAGTGCTTCCCTCCAATCCATGACTGCGCGCACCATTGCTTCATAGTGGACCTCCCCGCCTAGAGCCAGAGTTGTACGTAACGCGTTACAAGTAACTGATTACTTGTAATCAATTGCATTTTTTGTAATTTTATAATTAATCTATTACACTTTTCAAGCGTTATCGTACCGGGTAATTCAATTACTTATTTTTAATTGATTACTACTAGTCACCTGCTTTTTTTCCCAAAAACAAGTTGTACCCAACGGTCCAGTTTTGGGAACCAGAGAGAGAGAGAGAGAGAGAAAGACAAACCGAAAGACAGGGAGGTTAACTAGGTAGTGCCCGATATGCTACCCTGCATGTGGGAAGGGGAACGGAGGGAGAGATAGAAAGGGGAGAGAACAAAGGGAGAGGAACACTTTTACACATGTCCGTTGGCCAATACGTACAGGGTACACAGGACACACTGGTAGTTCACAACCTTGCAATCAGTCCTGAGTCCTTCAAGAACTTAAAAAGTGCCTTCAAAGCTATCCTCTGCGATGAAGGTTTAGTCCAAGGATCCAGAATCTTGGCTTCAGTAAGGGGCCGAGGATCTAAACGGCGGAGTGTTGCAGCGAGGAGTGCAGGCTCACGCTGAAACCGAGGGTAGTTACAAAGAAGGTGTTCTATAGTTTCGTCGCACCCACAGATCTCACACGCAGGAGAGTCTGCCATTGCGATTAAGTGGGAGTAGACATTTGTAAACGCGACTCCCAGCCACAGGCGACACAGCTAGTGCAGCAAACACTGGCGCTAGCGAGGATGTAGCCTTTGTCTCATTAAAACGCTGTTAACAGGCCATTAAACAAACTTCAACCACTCGGCCGCAGCGGTGGCCGAGTGGTTGAGCATCCGCCTCGCATGCGCGAGGTGCGGGGCTCGATCCCTAGTGCCGCCAGGTACCCACCGGTGATACAATGGGTACAAGCTTTCCCTGGCCTGGTGCTCGGCTAATAGAGCTTTAGTTTCACGTACGTAGAGGCTTCACGTACGTAGAGCTCTTACGGGTGACCAATGCGCATGCGCAGAACGCAAAGGGTATGCGCGAGTCTCACGTACGTACGTGAGATTCGGGTTTTTACGTTGCGGTCTTTGCGTCGCTTGTGTACGTAGCGTTGACAAACATGGCTGCGCCCTGCCTGGCGCTTCACAGCAATAACAGCTTCGTCGCTAATCCCTCGAAGCGATATCGTGTTCTAAACTGTTGTATTCGCCATCGATTTGCCCATTATTACCCTCGCATAAAGCTTCAAGCGACAAATAGCTTTTGTTTTCCAGATATAAGGGCGATTTCTCAGCTGTTAAGCCTAACGAAGCAGCGCTCCGACGCAGTTCGACTGGCTTGGCTTTGACTCGTCTAGTCCTAGAGTGGCTACAGCAGTGTCTTCATCTGTCAGTAGATGGCGCTAGGAAAAACGCGCGGCTAGGGTGCCTCAATGCCAGCGCCGGGATGGAGACAACTTTAGCGCCACAGCCATATTGGATCACACGGGATCAGCGGCGCTAGCGTTTGTAACGGCGCCGTTCATGCTCTCGGCGCGCTTCAAAGTGCTTTCACTTGAACGGCCTTTTGCAGCGAGAGCTACACTGGGCTACCAGTCGAGCATTTCGCGGTACATGGGAGAGGACAGTTGTGATTCAATATGGCGGCGTCGCTTAAGTTGTCTCCACCCGGGAACGGCGGCGCTGGCATTGAGGCACCCTACGCGGGGCTAGGGTGCCTGGATGGTGCCTGGATGCCCGCTCGCCTCTGGCCCATCGAGGCACCCTACGCGCGGCGTCGGTCGCGTACGTGCAACTAAAAGGTTTGAAATATGCGCGTATGCTACGTAGACTTCTCACGTTTGCGTACGTGAACTCTGTATGTTCGTGAAACTAAAACTCTCTAGTAAGGGCTGATATGCTTGGAAAATGGGTCTTTAACCCCACTTTGAGTAATCGAAAAATACCTTGTTCCATGGGACTCCTCCATCATCAAACTTCAATTGGTTCACGGTGCACCTTTTAAAACATTCCCAGCAACACTAATCCCATTATGAATTGGCAATACCATAGCATTAGTAGCTGTTGATGCCTTTACCGGAAATGACGTCATTTCTGATCTGATAACGTTACATTCCTACAGTCAATTGGAATGCAGCGGTCGGGTGACGTCACTGCAAGCCAGTCAACGTATTTTGATTCCTACGACCAATTTTCTTGCGATATGGCTTCTAATCCTGTCGTGTTAATAAACGCGCTGCTCCAATAAATGGCTACCTCAGCTGCATGTTAGCGCCTGTACTTAAAGCCACAGCCTGCCGCCTCGCATAAATACATATGGCAGAGAATACCAAACAATTTATAACCGGCTGCCATCGCTTCCGACTACTATGTGTTTTACAGGGCAATGTGTCTGAGCAGTGCCTAAAGTAAACCTTGTCTTTGAGCTCAAGTACAGCAACAGCGTTTGTGTCAACTGTTCTTAGCGCGACGCCTTCAGACATCGCCATGTTATTCCTAAATAAGAAAGCCGTAGCTGCGTTTGAATAAATAATTGCATGTTGTTGCTTCTGGCGATTCTGTATACTTCTTGTTTTGAGAAAACATGATCGGCTTATAAATTATTTCCTTCCTTTTTGACTGCTCGATTATTGTGTAAATTGCCCGCTGATGCTCTACACTTCTAGTGTGTCGCTTACCGTGTACGCCGACCAATGAACTAATTATGTTTTGGGTAATCATTTGATTACACAGTTATTATGTTTTTAATTGGTTTTTGGGGAAAGGAAATGGTGCAGTATCTGTCTCATACATCGTTGGACACCTGAACCGTGCCGTAAGGGAATGGATAAAGGAGGTAGCGAAAGAAGAAAGGAAGAAAGAGGTGTCGTGGTGGAGTCCTGCGGAATAATTTCGACCACCTGGGGATCTTTAACGTGCACTGACATCGCACAGCACACGAGCGGTTTTTGCGTTTTGCCTCCATAAAGACGCAACCCCCACGGTCGGGTTCGAGCCCGGGAACTTCGGATCAGTAGCCGAGCGCCCTACCCACTGAGCCACCGCCGCGGGTAAAGTTATTTTGGCTAATTAGCCTTTTTAAGATGATGGACACCTAAAGTTCGTCCCCATTCCTCGTGGGTTGAATATAGCGCAATCATCATCAGAGCACCTCATGAACAAGAAAAAAAGCTCTAACACACGTGTCTCAACTGCATTAATTTTTTCTCACTTCCTGTTATGTGCACATGAGCTCAATTTTCCGCTGACCTTCCTTCACCAAAAAAAAATGTGCTCAGTGTTCGATCACACAAAGTGGCTCGCGCAGGCAGTTTGTTTTGTATTTACTTTTCCAGCATCGCTTTCCTTGTACGTAATAATTCTTTAATGGATTTTTGCGTGCCATAATCGACAGGCGCTCTCTGAGGGAAACTGTAGGCTACTGCTATTCAATTTAAAGCACATGAGACTCTCCACGTCCACCTAGATATCCGCTCAGGAGCGTTTTTAATGGGGCCTTCATTCAAATGCGGTCGCCGAATCCTGATATCGAACCCATGACCTCGTGCTCAAAAGCAAAGCGGTATAGGTACTGAGAAACCTTACTGGGTGAGTAACATATACTCTCAAGGTTGCCGAAGCAGAAACTGAACAGCAAAGAAAGAAGACGTCACATGTGTTGTGACGTCTTGTGACGTCTCAGTGTAAGTTCCACACGACTTCGATTTCATTTCAAGCGGTTTAACGTCCCAAAGTGGCTCAAGCTATGAGGGACACCGTTGTGGAGGGCTCCGGATAATTTCGACCACCTGTGGTTCTTTAACGCACGCTGACGTCGCACAGCACGCGGGCCTCTAGCATTTCACCTCTATCAAAATTCGACCGCATCGTCCGGAATTGAACCCGCGCCTTTCGAGTCAGCAGCTGAGCACCACAATCACTGAGCCACCACGGCGGCGCCCATATGACTTTGATAAAGCGGGCAACGTTTCACTTCAAATGACGTGCTGAGTTTAAAGAATAGTTGGACCCGCCGCGGTGGCTCAGCGGTTAGGGCGCTCGACTGCTGAGCCGGAGTTCCCGGGTTCGAACCCGACCGCGGCGGCTGCGTTTTTATGGAGGAAAGACGCTATGGCGCCCGTGTGCTGTGCGATGTCAGTGCACGTTAAAGATCCCCAGGTGGTGGAAATTAATCCGGAGCCCTCCACTACGGCAACTATTTCTTCCTTTCTTCTTTCACTCCCTCCATTATCCCTTCCCATACGGCGCGGTTCAGGTGTCCAACGATATATGAGACAGATACTGCGCCATTTCCTTTCCCCCAAAAAACCAATTATTATTATTAAGAATAGTTGGTACTTTAATTGTATGCAGCGCCCATTGCAACGACCTCTTCGGATGTGTATTGACCGAAGGAAAAAAAGCATGATATTCATTTCGCCTCACGAGCGCCTTGGGCTATTGACCATTGATTGAGGAAACTGTAAAGAGTCAGCAGTTCCAGGAATAAACGGTACCAACGCGTGGTAATTGTTTAAGGAGTTTTTGCCTCTCCGTGATGCAATAGGAAATGCAAGGTGCTTGAGTCTCTTCCGAGCGCTGAGAGCAACGCGCATCCTATTTCGCTGCTATGCGCTGTTTTTAATGTAGGCCGCACCTGCCGTCCAGTTCTCTCTGACAGCGCAGCAGTGTTCTATTTCACGTTACTTCCAGCACATGCCAACGTAGCGCGTAGATCAGTAAACATGTTTTCCCGCTGCAAAAAGGGCTGGTACATGCCTGTGGTCATACAGCGCGAAAGGCAACGTGCTGTCAATAAAGTGTGGCTGCCCTTGCCGTCATTGCGCGCGTGATGCGACAGCAACGACTCCAAAACAATCTATCTCGCGCTGCCATCTTTCACAACGTAAAAGACCGAGGCGCCCCCTACAAGTTTCGGCGACATCTATCGGGGAGTAACTAAAGCTCTTGAGCAGCTCTGAGGCGGCCTTTTTCTCTGCCATTGGTGATTGGGCGCCACCTGCAGCTTTTGGCGGCACCTATTGGAGAACGAAAGCTCCTGAGCAGCTCTAAGGCGGCCTTTTTTCGTGTCATTGGTGACTGGGCGCCACTTACCACTTCTGGCGACATCTATCGGAGACGAACTACAGCCATTGAGCAAGTGGCCTACATATTCCCCCTGCCATTGGTGACTGCAGAACTTCTGGACTTATAAAGTTCGGCCAATTAACGGGTGGGCTTGTTCGTGGAGAGTTTCGTAGCTATATTAAACTGATATTATCAATCTATTTCCCTTCACAGAGGGCGCGGAACTAATGGGTTGGAGTCACTTCGTAGTTAGAATTCACACAAGGACGTGCTTCTCCATTCGCTCTGAATTAAAAGTACTAAATTTTTATTGCGCTGCTACAAAACCCCACAGTTTCGCTTTCGCCGATCTTCGTGTTTTCGAAGCCTCTGGAAATATGGTACACCGGGTTGTGCGCAGCGTTTCCGCAGGGTTGATGGCTAAGTATCCAAAACACTTTATGACGAAACTCTCCACGAAACAGCGGCATGTATAACCGATAGTGTAACACCCACCAACCAACTGGTGCCTCTTGTGGAACTGATTGTTCAGTGATTGCTTTAATTGCGTGTAACTTGCCATAACCTTGCCATAACCAGCAAAACAATGGCTAAAACGTGCAAGCGCACTTCATTTGCGTCTGGCCTAACCATGCTGAAATCGCCTACCATTTTTTCCCGCTCCAGTGTAAGCCCTGTAGCCGGTAACTTGATTGGTTTATGGGGGTTTAACGTCCCAAAGCGACTCAGGCTATGAGGGACGCCGTAGTGAAGGGCTCCAGAAATATCGACCACCTGGGGTTCTTTGACGTGCACTGACATCGCAGAGTGCACAGGCGTCTCGAATTTCGCCTCCATCGAAATTCGACCGCCGCGGCCGGGATCGAACCCGCATCTTTCGGGCCAGCAGTCGAGCGCCGTAACTACTCAGCCACCGCGGCTGCTAGCCGGTAACTTGAGTATGTGTGAATCAAGGCGCACCAGCCGCGGTGGCTCAGTGGTTAAGGAGTTCCTCTACTGAGGCAGAGTTCCCGGGTTCTATCCCGACCGCGGCGGCCGCGTTTCGATGGAGGCGAAACGCAAAATGCACCCGTGTGCTTTGCGATGTCAGTGCGCGTAAAATATTCCCAGGTGGTCGAAATTACTCCGGAGCCTTCCACTACGGTACCTCTTTCTTCATTTCTTCTTTTCATTCTCTCCTTTATCTCTTCCCTTGAGGCGCGGTTCGGATGCCCACCGAGATATGTAAGACAGATACTGCGCCATTTCCTTTAGCCAGAAACCAATTTTCATATCATTTTCTAAGACGCCATCCAGCGTCGTGATTGGTCAGTCACGAACTTAGTACGGACACCGCAACTATTCGAAGCACATAAACGCAGCCCTCTATATGCCATGTAGTCGCACTTTCAGATTCTAGCTACCCGCTTATCGTCAGCGCATGCATAATGACTGCCAAAAACACGTTTCATGTGGCACATTAGACTCCGAGGGAACTAGATATATAGGAGCACGGTGTCAGGGATTTCACGCGTTTGTCTACACTGCCCCTAAAAAGCATTGGCCTGCCATCATTTGCCTTACATCCCTACAAGAACGCCAAGGAGCTAGTCTGTTGTGTGTTTTCCACTCCTGCTGGGGGCATATTTTGGCCTGCAGTGTGTGATAAATAAATTATTTAAAGAAGACAGTGCGTCTTCACAGGCGCGACTTCCAGCAGGTGCGCAGAACCTTTCTCAACTAAATATTTCATAATAAGCTGCCACTGTTTCCTTAGTGGCTGTCAAGATTAGCTGGCCTTGCAGACTGTTACTATTGGCCAACCATCTGACACCTGAATATTACTGAGGAGCTCTGTCACTAAAACAGAAGCTTCGTGCTCTCGTTGTAGTCACTGCTCGTCTGTTGTACTTCTTCGGGTTTCTGGCCAAAAATGAGCACCTGTTTTATCTACGGATAACGGTCCTACGACGTAGCCCTCACCATAAATACCGTCAAAGACACTAGACTCTTGCCAAGGTGACCACCGGTCAGCTCCCGCTGTAGTTCGATCACTTTTCCGTTCAGTTGTTGTTGTCGAGCAGGAGTTTTTATGGTTCAGATGCATGCAGTCTCCATACAGATGCAGGGAAATTGTGAAGTAGGCGGAGAGCTAAGAGGTGGATGCACTTTTTAAATGAATTCCAGAAGAGGGCAAATACGGGCTGGTTGGTACATGTTTTACGAGTTGGAAAAAACAGCGCAATCAAAGACGAGACACAAGAGAAGCACAAAACACCAGCGCTGGTGTTTTGTGCTTCTCTTGTGTCTCGTCTTTGATTGCGCTGTTTTTTCCAATTTTTAAATCAGCCTGGATTACTCGAAGATAGTCTGGAATTCCCCGTCGTGCTTTGCCTCACAGCGCCGTGCTATGGCATCTAAAGATTCGTAAACGTAATCTTATCTACTTCAGCGCCCACCGCCAAGATATGCATGTTCCCCTGCACCGGCAACTCAGGGAAAAAGCAGCAGCAAATGTTGAAACAAATGCGTTTTGAAATTGTATTTACCTTGGCGTTACACGGACGTAGATTTTCCAGAGTATCCTTGTCTGTCCATCCGCTCCGCGAAGCGAAATGACACCAGCGTGCCGGCAGAATGCGTTCTTTGAAAGGGCACCGAATCTGACAGGTGAGGCTATGCAGTGGGACGCTGTGAAACGCAGCCGCAGCTGGGTCGCGATGTGCGTCGCTCACCTAAATCTAACGGCGTCATACGTCGGAGCTCGAGTCACATGAGTTGGCCTTTTCCGCGGTCCGCTATGTGTCGTTTCCGAACGCAAACAGGTTAAAAACACGGAAGGTAAAAATTGGGTAGATTCTATGGAAAAGGAGCATAGTGTAGAACTATATCGATACTATAAAAGGCAGATCAGGAAGGAAGCGTTTTATGATAACTCAACAGGCAGTACCCTACTCTTTGAAGCTAGGTCAGGGTGTCTTAGAACGCGCTGCTGCAAAAAAAAATTTAACGAAGAAGATGACACATGTGCTGTGTGCAGTAAATCGGCAGAAAAAAAAACAAAAGACCTCATACTAAAATGTGATGGTATCCATCCCGATGTCGATGCAGGCACAGTGACTCTTCCTGAGCCACCGTGGTGGCGGAGTGGTTATGGCGCTCGGCTGCTGGCCCGAAAGACGCGGGCTCGATCCCGGCCGCGGCGGTCGAATTTCGGTGGAGGCGAAATTCTAGAGGACCGTGTACTGGGCGATGTCAGTGCACGTTAAAGAACCTCAGGTGGTCGAAATTTTTGGAGCCCTTCACTACGGCGTCTCTCCTAGCCTGAGTCGCTTTGGGACGTTAAACCCCCCTAAACCATAACCCAAACTCTTGCTGAGGCCCCCTGGTTCAGAGATAAGAAAAGTCATGTAAATAAATCTGCCGTGGAAACGAGCAAAAAGCGATTGAAAGATTGGTGGCTCAAAAGCAGAGAAGTGACATAAGGTTTAAAGTGTAGGAAGATGCATTTAAAGAAAATGACGAATTTTATGAGCTCACAACACAGTTAAACAAAAAGAAAAAAAAGCTGGGCTTGGCGGCAACTGCCATCACCCCGTTTACAAGAGGACGCTCCACCTTCAATCAACCCATCCATATTGCGGTGAAAAAAGCGTAGTTGCGTGCGTTTTAAGTTAATCGCTTACAGACTGCCCGAGCGAAGTTCGTTTCGAACATTTTAACGTCTAAAGCTCGTACGTATCAGGAGAGACCATAATCAGCACTTTCAGAATAATTTAGTTTCTACCGTTACATTCTCAGTCTCAGACTGTGCAGCACGAGAAGTGCATGGCTTGAAACCCTTTCGCATTGCTAAACTTTCTACAAACAGCAGAGCACATGGTTTCACTTTGAGATTTGAAAATCTGACCCTCTCGGCTCAAATCACTCCGTATATGAAGTTTGATAGGTTGGTCACAGTGTCACGAATTCGTTGCGATCCCTTCGGTTGATTTTACAAGAACCAATGAGTTGCACGTGGCAGCTTGTCACGTGACTACCGTAAGCGGAGCGAGAGGCGTAAAAACATGCACTGCCTGTGATGGCTATTTCACTGAGTGCTGCAGCAGTATGCATATTGCGGGCTTTCATGTTCCCCATATCAAAGACGCTGTTTCAATACTGCATTTTTAAATGTTCCGAGCATTTTTAATCGTAACTCATTTTTTAAAAGCGATACTAAACATTTCGATCATTAGGGTGTTTCTAGTTACTGTTGTTGAATTGAGGGGCGTGAGTACCGCGAATAGCAATGCGGTAAGTGCCCCAGATTCCTATTGACCTTTCCATCTGGCGACGAAGGTGCCGAAACGCCTCCTCTCCGGACTGTTGCAAACCGGTTCAGCTGCCGCTTCCACTGTGCTTACGTCACGTGCACACAACAGCCCAGCGAGCAATATGGCGACGCCCGTGCAGCCCTGATTGAAAAGGTGCATGGACCGTTTTATCAAAAGCGCCTCCATATTAGACAGGTACGCCATCTAGTGTCTAAGCCGCTGACGACCACCATGCTTGCATGCGCGACCACATTCGCGGCACCAAGCAGGAAACAGGTGGCCCAAGTGGATGTTTTGGAGTTTCCGCACTTATTTTCTTTTTTGCCTTTCAAAATCCCTAACTGACAGAAAAAAAAATCTTCTCAAGCTGTAGTGATCGCTAAGATCGCAGAGCACACAGTATGTATTCTACGTACCGAGCCTTGGTGCATGCCTTGGTGCTCCCGCCGCCAGTGCATATCAGATAGGAGGATGCGTATTACGAGTTACACTTTACGGGATGAACACAGACGAAAGGAAGGACACAGCGCGAAAACTGACAACTGTTTACTAGGTAACGAATGTTTTCCACTTTTATGCAGAGAAAGACACGTGTCACACGGTTAGAAGCCAAGATAAGAAAGATATTAAAAAAAAAACCTCAGAACGGGTGAAAAGATTAAAGGGGATTAAAAGCAGTGTAAAAGAAAACCCAGCATGCTGAAAGCAAAGCAAAGGCTCGTGATATGTACTATCGCGCTCAATATGAGTTGCAACGCGCCGTCATCGACCGGAGCTGGCTCCCTCGTCTACATCCTCCAACAATCACTCGGAATTCTGGGAAGAACTGCCATTCCAGGAAACGACCACACTCCCTCTCAGGAAACAGCTTGGTATAACTGAAATGCATTCTATTTGACTGTGGTATTCTACTGCATCCCAACTACCATCGATAAGTTCATTATATATTTCCTGTTATTGGCCCAATTAAGAATTAAACGAAATATTTGAAACTGAATTCAATTTCGTGCAAGCAAATTCCGTGAACACGTTTTACTATAGTGAAACGTGTTCACGGAATTTGCTTGCATGAAATTGAATTCAGTTTCAAATATTTCGTCTTGAATTCTTAATTGGGCCAATAACAGGAAATATATAACGAACTTATCGATGGTAGTTGGGATGCAGTAGAATACCGCAGTCAAATAGAATGCATTTCAGTTATACTAAGCTGTTTCCTGAGAGGGAGTGTGGTCGTTTCCTGGAATGGCAGTTCTTCCCAGAATTCCGAGCGATTGTTGGAGGATGTAGACGAGGGAGCCAGCTCCGGTCGATGACGGCGCGTTGCAACTCATATTGAGCGCGATAGCACATCTTGCGCGACAGGATAGATACGCACGGAACAAAATTCAACGTGACAGCTCCAGCAGTTCGACTACCCTCTCAGACAGTGACAACGAAACATTGCTGATAAACTTATCGGTCGCGGCAGTTCTAATCGTGAAGGCTTCAATTATCTCTCTTTCTGTTTTCTTAGTTGGATTGGCTATAACTGAGATCCTTTCGAACAGAGGCCCCTTAAAGTGTAGCGCGTAACAAGCATCATGCACAACGAACAAGCGCCCATCCTCGCCCACATTGCAGATAGGACGAGCGCCGAGGTCGAGACTATTTTTCTTTTCGCCACGAAAACGGTATATGTGCTCCATACTGTCTCGCATTTTACACACTCTCCATAGTGTCCTTTACAGTGGGGTACCCGCCGCGGTGGCTTAGTAGCTTGCCGTTCGACTGCTGATACCAAAGTCGCAGAATCTAAACCCGGGCGCGGCAGCCGAATTTCATTGCAGGCGAAACGCAAAACCTCCCGTGAATTTCAAGGAACCCGCGGTGTTCTAAATTAATTCGGAGCCCTTCACTACGGCGTCCTACATAGCTCATGCGCCACTTCGGAAAGTCAAACCGTACACTTACCACATCGCCGCCGCGGTGGCTGAGTGGTTATGGTACTCGGCTGCTGGCCCGTAAGACGCGGGTTCGATCCTGGCCTCGGAGGTCGAATTTCGATGGAGGCGAAATTCTAGAGGCCCGTGTACTGTGCGATGTCAGTGCACGTTAAAGAACCCCAGGTGGTCGAAATTTCCGGAGCCCTTCACTACGTCATCCCTCATAGCCTGAGTTGCTTTGGGACGTTAAACCCCCATAAACCTAAACCTAAACACTTACCACATCACTACACAAAGAAGCTCGTAGTCATTCAGGAAGAACCCAGCAAAGTTGCGGAGGTGAGAAGTAATACTGCAATTGTCTTATCGCAAACTGTGCGAAAGTAAGATATTTTTCACTGATAGCTCTTAGTATTTGCCCACGGAACTTTGTTATGGTACGGCGTCACACTTAATTCTTAGCATTGCACGAAGCATAAGCGCCGTCGGTCTGTCAACACAGAGTGGTAATATTCGTAGGGGTTAAAATACTTGTGAGGAAAGGAAAGGCGCGGTCCGGTCTCACCGTGAGTTGACAACTGGCCCACACAGAGAAAGAAGAGAAGAGGGGGGGGGGGGGGGGAGTGGTGTCGCAGACAAGGCGTGAAAACATCACTTCTACTACCTGGCCCTGCATCGCTATACTCTCCACACCTGTTAAACCAGGCGATAGCAGAATCATCGTGAATTACGCTGCGTAGGCGTGGCGTATATTTTTTCTTTTATATTTTCAACCAGGGGCTCTTCCTGTCTCCTCTAGATCAACAACGAACGCGGCGCAGGAAAATGAAAATGAAAATTGGTTTTGGGGAAAGGAAATGGCTCAGTATCTGTCTCAAATATCGGCGGACACTTGAACCGCGTCGTAAGGTAAGGGATAAAGGAGGGAGCGAAAGAAGGGAGGAAGAAAGAGGTGCCGTAGTGGAGGGCTCCGGAAAAATTTCGACCACCTGGGGATCTCTAGCGTGCACTGACATCGCACAGCACACGGGAGCCTTACCGTTTTCCTCCATAAAAACGCAGCCGCCGGTGCAGGGAACTGCTCGAATATTCGGCCACACCACGACTTCGGGAAGTCCATGCACGCGTGTTAAAAAAACAGTTGCCGTTTCTGATTAGGAAAAACGCTAAGGCGCCCGTGTGCTGTGCGATGCCAGTGCACGTTAAAGATCCCCAGGTGGTCGAAATTATTCCGGAGCCCTCCACTACGGCACCTCTTTCTTACTTTCTTCTTTCACTCCCTCCTTTATCCCTTCCCTTACGGCGCGGTTCAGGTGTCCAACGATATATGAGACAGATACTGCGCCATTTCCTTTCCCCAAAAACCAGTTATTATTATTATTTCTGATTCCTGTTCACGGGCGCTCAGGCTGTTCAACTGCATCTCGCAATCGCTCTCGGCATGCGGCACGGCACATGTGGGATTCAGGAAGTTCAGCTGCATTCACATAAAAAAACACCGTTTTCGGACGGATGTTGCTTCAGCTTTGAAAAGCTCCGAGAAGTGGCAAACTTAATGGCGGTATTAAAGTCGTGTGTAACTGCGACATTCGTGAACGGCGTCCCAAGTAGAAGTAACACAGCTATTCGAAAATGATGTGGTATAAATTCTGGAGATCCGTTTTGGCGCTACGACAGGTCCCGGGTTCGAACCCGACCGCGGCGGCTGCGTTTTTATGGAGGAGAAACGCTAAGGCACCCGTGTGCTGTGCGATGTCAGTGCACGTTAAATATCCCCAGGTGGTCGAAATTATTCCGGAGCCCTCCACTACGGCACCTCTCTCTTCCTTTCTTCTTTCACTCCCTCCTTTACCCTTCCCTTACGGCGCGGTTCAGGTGTCCAACGATATATGAGACAGATACTGCGCCATTTCCTTTCCCCCCAAAACCAATTATTATTATTATTATTATTATTATTACGACAGGACTATACGCGAGCTCTTCCTTAGCTTTCAACTGCGCTGCCAATGTTTTAAGTAAGAATTTCAACGTCAACACACCCAGAGGGAACATGTAAATGATGATTGTAACAAATGACGGCA